>JAEMTY010000036.1:0-87077 GCA_020423425.1 Chrysopa pallens
CTCAGGGTAGAAGAACGACTGAAGAGTTATGCACGTTGGCAGTTTCAATGGGATGCTGCAGAGAAGGGTAGGTGGACTCATCGTCTCATACCACGGATTGATGTCTGGCTGAACCGTAGTCACGGAGAAGTCAACTATTATCTCACGCAGATATAATTAGGACATGGTTGTTTCCGGGCTTATCTGCACCGTTTTAAGAACGATAATTCCCCGGAGTGCCCGTCCTGCCCAGAAGTAATCGAAGATGCGGAGCATGTTTTCTTTGACTGCCCACGATTTAATCGACAGCGTGATCTACTCGAGATTATCTTACACCGGAGTATCCAACCAGAGACAGTTATCGAAGTAATGCTGTCATCAAGAGCCTCTTGGAACGCCATCAGCAAATTTGCAACAGAAGTCCTTATTTACTTTCGTACCATCGAAAGAAAAAGAGCAATTGACAACAACTAGAAGAAAGGTAAAATAACACCTTAGCTACCAGAAGAAAGAGCAGTAGCTATATCCTCCCCCCCCACGAAGTAATGCCTAACGGCGGATACCATGGGAGATCAGAGTTCAGAGGATAGCGGAGGTTTTAGTCGGTATTAGCCACTAAGTAAATGTTCGAGTCCGACATACCAGGCAAAACATCTAAGTCAGAGATTCGTAAAAGAATTTCCTTCGCTATATATACAAAAAAAAAAAAAAAAAAAAAAAA
The DNA here is from genome assembly GCA_020423425.1 of Chrysopa pallens. Classification (NCBI taxonomy): domain Eukaryota; kingdom Metazoa; phylum Arthropoda; class Insecta; order Neuroptera; family Chrysopidae; genus Chrysopa; species Chrysopa pallens. The sequence continues at coordinate 701 of JAEMTY010000036.1, forward strand.
AAAAAAAAAAAAAAAAAAAAACCAACACAAGGACCTAGTCAAAATAAAAAAACCAAAGAAATGTAGATGTCATTTGTGCCCACGAAGTAAAGAGAGCAATACTCTTTTCTCCAAATGTATGAAAAATGTCTGTCGAATCCACTCTATTGATGTAAAAATATGTACCAAATGTCAGCAATAAGTTTATTTTAGATTATAATTATAATGTTGAGACTAATTATTGACACTGACATTGGAATGCGATAGACTGCGGCTATTTACGATTGTTTTCAGACCATAAATGTTGATATTAATAGAACTAATTCGACGTACATAATTGACGTAGGATTCTTAATACATCGAGTATTGTGGGATAACGATGAAACATTTAACGTTATCTTAGATAAATACGTTCAATATGTACGTCGACATTTTGGTTCCAGAGTTACTGTCGTATTTGACGGATATGATGATTATACGAGAAATATTAAAGCTGCAGAGCAACGCCGTCGAAATGTTGCTTCATCAACATCTTCTGATATTAAATTCGATGAATCGATGACGGTTCCTACCAGTCAACAGAAATTCTTTGCAAATAATCACAATAAATCTAGGTTCATTTCGATGCTGAAAGCAAAGTTTACTGCTGAGAATATATCCGTTAAACAAGCTAATGATGATGCTGATATACTTATTATTGAAACAGCAATTCAGTGTGACAAAGACAACTGTTGTTGTTGGTGAAGATGTTGATTTCCTCGTCTTACTTACTGCTCGAACTCCAAATGAAAAAATTATTTATTTTTTTAAACCCGGAAAAGCCCAAAATCAATCGGAAATATTATACTCATCAAAAAGTTTATCTACTTTTCCTAAATGTCAAAATCATGTATTATTTCTATACACAATAACTGGCTGCGATACGACATCTGCTTTTTACAGGAGAGGAAAAACAACAGTTTTCAAAATGTTTGAAAAAAAAGATTTACTATAATGTGCTGAAGTTTTTAAAAATAGTAATTCAACTCAACAAACACGTTATCACCAACAGAGTTCAATTTCTTCTTGCTATGTGCGGAGCTCCTAAGAAAACGACTTGCTTAGATAAGTTGCGATACGCATATTTCGTAAAAAATACTGCTCACCAGGTAATTTTGCAAAAAAACTCACCGTTTCGCTAAAAATCGCAACTCATTTTTTTGAACTTTGACCCCGTGCCAGATTTTTAGCACACCTCGGAACGATGACAACTTTTGAGATTTCCTTTATAATGATGTTTTGAACAACTATGCCAATTTTCAGCTTTATGTGAATTTATGTAACCTTGAATGCAGGGGCGTAGCTACCGCCGTATCTGCCGTATCAATTATACGTGTACGTTGTTGTACTTTACATTGGATGTTAAACCACGGAGTGCAGTGCAGTGTTTATTTACGCGCTTTATGTAGATACAATGTGCATTACATTGTAATTCAGTACAAACAATATTGTTCTTCTGGTTTAGCAGTATTAGTAGCGATTTTTAAAAGAAATGAGTGTAAGGAAAATAGATTATCCCAGCGGCACTGAGAAAAGAAAAAGTAAACAGAAAAGGGAAGAAGTTATAAAAAAGGTGCCCAAAATTTCTTCATTTTTTCAGAGACAAGATACTGTGAGTGATTTAGATTGGAAAGGTAAGTACTACCCAACCCAGTTATTAGGGGCCCGTAGTGATAAACAAGGAAATCTTTTAATTTCAGTCTGCCCATCTATCCGTCACAAAAAGTTGTCTCCCCTCCTCGATATTTCACAACTACTGGTCCAAAAATATAAAAAAAAAATATTAGAGACTCCTTACCAATTAAACTTTCACATGAAATTGGTTTGGAAAAAATCTTACAACGGATAAGTTTTAAAGCCCCAGGAATGGATAATTTGAAAAACGAAATGTTAAGGAGAATGTGGGAATCGATTCCAATATATATGCAAGAATTATATAGTAGCTGTCTGCGTGAAGGAACCTTCCCAGTACCTTGGAAAACGGCCTCAGTTATACTGTTATTGAAAGGACCTGATAAGGTTAAAAGTGACCCATCATTATATAGACCCATAAGCCTACTAAGTGGAGTTGGCAAAATCCTCGAAAGAATTATAGTGGATAGATTGAACAATATTATGGAAAACAAATGTAATGAATATCATTATAGTTTCCGTGTTGGTCGGAATACTGAAGATGCATAGAGCAGGGTTAAACTTAACGTTACTTAAAATTATTAAGTGGTTGTGTAGTGCGACCATGCATAAAAATAGACGACTTACCGCAGAAGAAAAAAATTAAAATAATTAAAATGGAGCGTATTACAACTAAATATGGGCCATCAATTAAAGTTTTACTGGATATAAGCCTGAATGGTATGGAAAACGAGGGGGTTTTTCTACCATCAAGGTTTGCGGTGTTAACAGAAAATATGATTAAATTATTTAATACAAAACCGGGGTATTTGAGGGTGGAGGAGAAAATTGGAAGAAGCCACCAAATAACGCTGCGCCTATTTTAAGACGATGTTGACATGGAAGAAGAAAGTCAAGCGTTATTTTAAATCATATTGAATTTATGTACTGTAAGATATATATTGTTATTGTTATAAAAATTGTAAATTTATGTTTTTAAAAAATAATAATATAATGGATATTTTTGAAAAAAAATGGTGTTTATTTTAATTCATTACAATTATGGGGTGCAATGTCGCTACAAAATCATATTGATCTGTTTCAAAATTCGGAGATGATTTATCCCGAATATTTTAATGTGAGTATTGTTGATAAGATCTGTTTAGAAAATTGTAACCAAATATTTTTATAGATGGAATTTTATCAACTTATGGAGGCATGTCGTTGGAGTATACCTACAAAGTTAATAGACGCATTACGGTATTCTTATTTAGAAGTTGATGATTAAAAAAATTGACGCAAAAAAATCATTTCAAAGAAATTAATTACCTTGAGTTTAGTTGTCTCAAAAAGTTGTCTCCCCTCCTCGATATTTCACAACTACTGGTCCAAAAATATAAAAAAAAAAATATTAGAGACTCCTTACCAATTAAACTTTTACATGAAATTGGTTTGGAAAAAATCTTACAACGGATAAGTTTTAAAGCCCCAGGAATGGATAATTTGAAAAACGAAATGTTAAGGAGAATGTGGGAATCGATTCCAATATATATGCAAGAATTATATAGTAGCTGTCTGCGTGAAGGAACCTTCCCAGTACCTTGGAAAACGGCCTCAGTTATACTGTTATTGAAAGGACCTGATAAGGTTAAAAGTGACCCATCATTATATAGACCCATAAGCCTACTAAGTGGAGTTGGCAAAATCCTCGAAAGAATTATAGTGGATAGATTGAACAATATTATGGAAAACAAATGTAATGAATATCATTATAGTTTCCGTGTTGGTCGGAATACTGAAGATGCATAGAGCAGGGTTAAACTTTACGTTAAAGATTGCGAAAAGAAATACATGCTAGGTGTATTTATTGACTTTAAAAATGCTTTCAGCTGCCTCAGGTGGGATCGTATACTTGAAAAGTTGGAAGAATGTGGAATGCCGGAATATGATTTGAATATGTGGAGAAGCTACTTCTCCAATAGATTTGCATGTGTACGTTCAGTAAGAGAAACAGTATGGTTTGAACTAAAGAGAGCCTGCCCTCAAGGTTCAATTGGTGGCCCATTTATGTGGAATCTATGCATGAATGAGTTATTGGAAACAATCGAAAGAATGGATATAAAGGTAACTGCGTTCGCAGATGACCTATTATTAATGTTGGAAGATGACTCGAGATAAATTCTTTAATTTAAGACAAATTTTACACTGAAAAAAATTAACTTGACGCAAAAAAATCATTTCAAAGAAATTAATTACCTTGAGTTTACTGATTCCTCATGTTCTAGAAAGAAGACGCTTGTCTAATCTTAGTAAGGAGCTGAAAGATATGATGGACAAGTTTCTACTCGAGGTTGGTGTTGACGTACCTGAACATCTACCAACACAAGGACCTTCGGAGGAGGCAGTGTGCGTCATTTCCGGAACTCTACTTTTTCGAGTTCTAGCTAAGGAAAGACGGAACCTTTAACATCGAAAGACGACAACCACACTGAGCGCTGAAGAACTCAGGGTAGAAGAACGACTGAAGAGTTATGCACGTTGGCAGTTTCAATGGGATGCTGCAGAGAAGGGTAGGTGGACTCATCGTCTCATACCACGGATTGATGTCTGGCTGAACCGTAGTCACGGAGAAGTCAACTATTATCTCACGCAGATGTAATTAGGACATGGTTGTTTCCGGGCTTATCTGCACCGTTTTAAGAACGATAATTCCCCGGAGTGCCCGTCCTGCCCAGAAGTAATCGAAGATGCGGAGCATGTTTTCTTTGACTGCCCACGATTTAATCGAAAGCGTGATCTACTCGAGATTATCTTACACCGGAGTATCCAACCAGAGACAGTTATCGAAGTAATGCTGTCATCAAGAGCCTCTTGGAACGCCATCAGCAAATTTGCAACAGAAGTCCTTATTTACTTGCGTTCCATCGAAAGAAAAAGGGCAATTGACAACAACTAGAAGAAAGGTAAAATAACACCTTAGCTACCAGAAGAAAGAGCAGTAGCTATATCCTCCCCCCACCCCACGAAGTAATGCCTAACGGCGGATACCATGGGAGATCAGAGTTCAGAGGATAGCGGAGGTTTTAGTCGGTATTAGCCACTAAGTAAATGTTCGAGTCCGACATACCAGGCAAAACATCTAAGTCAGAGAATCGTAAAAGAATTTCCTTCGCTATATATTAAAAAAAAAAAAAAAAAAAAAAAAAAAAAAAAAAAAAAAAAAAAAACCAACACAAGGACCTAGTCAAAATAAAAAAACCAAAGAAATGTAGATGTCATTTGTGCCCACGAAGTAAAGATAGCAATACTCCCAAACTTTTCTCCAAATGTATGAAAAATGTCTGTCGAATCCACTCTATTGATGTAAAAATATGTACCAAATGTCAGCAATAAGTTTATTTTAGATTATAATTATAATGTTGAGACTAATTATTGACACTGACATTGGAATGCGATAGACTGCGGCTATTTACAATTGTTTTCAGACCATAAATGTTGATATTAATAGAACTAATTCGACGTACATAATTGACGTAGGATTCTTAATACATCGAGTATTGTGGGATAACGATGAAACATTTAACGTTATCTTAGATAAATACGTTCAATATGTACGTCGACATTTTGGTTCCAGAGTTACTGTCGTATTTGACGGATATGATGATTATACGAGAAATATTAAAGCTGCAGAGCAACGCCGTCGAAATGTTGCTTCATCAACATCTTCTGATATTAAATTCGATGAATCGATGACGGTTCCTACCAGTCAACAGAAATTCTTTGCAAATAATCACAATAAATCTAGGTTCATTTCGATGCTGAAAGCAAAGTTTACTGCTGAGAATATATCCGTTAAACAAGCTAATGATGATGCTGATATACTTATTATTGAAACAGCAATTCAGTGTGACAAAGACAACTGTTGTTGTTGGTGAAGATGTTGATTTCCTCGTCTTACTTACTGCTCGAACTCCAAATGAAAAAATTATTTATTTTTTTAAACCCGGAAAAGCCCAAAATCAATCGGAAATATTATACTCATCAAAAAGTTTATCTACTTTTCCTAAATGTCAAAATCATGTATTATTTCTACACACAATAACTGGCTGCGATACGACATCTGCTTTTTACAGGAGAGGAAAAACAACAGTTTTCAAAATGTTTGAAAAAAAAGATTTACTACAATGTGCTGAAGTTTTTAAAAATAGTAATTCATCTCAACAAACACGTTATCACCAACAGAGTTCAATTTCTTCTTGCTATGTGCGGAGCTCCTAAGAAAACGACTTGCTTAGATAAGTTGCGATACGCATATTTCGTAAAAAATACTGCTCACCAGGTAATTTTGCAAAAAAACTCACCGTTTCGCTAAAAATCGCAACTCATTTTTTTGAACTTTGACCCCGTGCCAGATTTTTAGCACACCTCGGAACGATGACAACTTTTGAGATTTCCTTTATAATGATGTTTTGAACAACTATGCCAATTTTCAGCTTTATGTGAATTTATGTAACCTTGAATGCAGGGGCGTAGCTACCGCCGTATCTGCCGTATCAATTATACGTGTACGTTGTTGTACTTTACATTGGATGTTAAACCACGGAGTGCAGTGCAGTGTTTATTTACGCGCTTTATGTAGATACAATGTGCATTACATTGTAATTCAGTACAAACAATATTGTTCTTCTGGTTTAGCAGTATTAGTAGCGATTTTTAAAAGAAATGAGTGTAAGGAAAATAGATTATCCCAGCGGCACTGAGAAAAGAAAAAGTAAACAGAAAAGGGAAGAAGTTATAAAAAAGGTGCCCAAAATTTCTTCATTTTTTCAGAGACAAGATACTGTGAGTGATTTAGATTGGAAAGGTAAGTACTACCCAACCCAGTTATTAGGGGCCCGTAGTAGTCTAAGAGCCCGTGAAAAGCAGACTGTATGTATTTTACCAAAGGTGATATTCTGGTCAGAGACCCTTCTATAGGTGCCCAACATGAATTGGGGAATCACTAAGCCCACCTGAGGTAGCTATGACGTCACTCAGGTAAGACAGGTATGTAAATTATACTAAATTCAAAAGTATTTTACCAAAGCTGCCATTTGGTCACAATAACAAATATAATAAATAAAGCGCGAAAAATTAACGGCAGACGATTTTTTTGGTTTTAAACTCGTGGCAGACGCTTTTGAAAATTTGAAAAAAAATATTTTTCAAAAGTATTTCAACAAATCTGATTTTTATATATGTTATTTAGGATGGTATTACAAGTTTATTTTTGAAATGGCAGACGTTTACTTCGGTTATAATACTGCGGCAGACGACATTATATACTGACAGTGCGCGAACACACTCGAGAATTAGTTGTGTAGGAGAGCTACAGTAGTATATGGAGTATCGTGATTCCCACTCTCTCTTTATTCCTTATGATGTTCTATTGCTGTCGCATTTGCTCTCGTGTTCGGTATTCTTTTATTCAAGGTCGCCCTATGGCCATTGTAAGAACTAGAGTTTCTACCTAAACGTCGCATAACCCTAGACAATGGGACACCCGGCGTAACGGTTATGTTGTCACATGTTTTTAGTTTATTTTAGAACGTTAGTCGAGAAACATCTTATTGAGCGTGATAAAATATTTAATATAGTGAAGTTTAATTTGGTTTTTAGTTCTAATTATTGTTTTTGCGAATCACAAGTATGTCATCAAATTTGAGATGTGTTTTTTGTGCCAAAGAAAACGATAAAATACATTTGTTTTCTGAGGATACTATGAAAAAATGTCGTTTCATTTTGCGGCAACGAAAACTTTATAAATTGAAATATCAAAATATCGTTTTACCTAAAGACATTTATGAATCAGGTTATCATAGTTCTTGTTACAGTTCATTTACAGCTTTGAAAAAAAAATTTTTTGAAACCAATAAAAATTTAGTTTCATTTCCAAATCAATCACGTGTTCAGTTGGAATGCTCATCAAATGAGCAACAATCAACATCTACAAGTAACTCAATAATTACTGACACTTTAGGACAAGATTCGAGTACAGATAATATTTTTAATACAAGTGACCATGTAGTTACATCAGCAACTCAGTCTAGTGTTTTATCTGAATGTTTATTAAACGAGCAGCCATCATCATCTACAAGCAACTGTACAATTGCTGATACTCCAGAGCAAGATTCGACTATTGAGAGCGTAACAGATGTATGCGAAAACCTAGAAGACCAAAATCCTGGACAAGCTGCAGCTTTACAAGAAATTGATGTTCCGTTAGAATCACCAACTGATACTCCACCTTCTGAAACTTTTAGCTCAATAAATTCGGGTAAGATATGTTTTTTTTGCAACAAAAAAAATAAAAAACTTCGATCAAAAATATTAAGTTTGCACACATCTAATAAAGATACATTTGAAACGAGCCTTTTGGAAGATCTCAGTGCTGATACAGATTTATATGTTGAAACAATAGAAAAGCTAACAAATATTACAACACAAGAAGTTTTTTACCATAACAGCTGTCGAAGTGAATTTCGAAACAAAAAAACTTTAACACTAAAAAAACCTGTGCATACATCCTGGCATGATTCTCGAGAACATCATCCAATTGTCTTTGAAGAAATATGTGGTCTTATAGAAGAAAATGTAGTTAAACGTGGGCGTTGTTACACCATTTCCTATTTATATAAAAGATATAATGAGTCATTCAGGGAGCTAAATAACGAAGAAACATCAAACGTTAGGTTTACACCCCATTATTTAGAGGAAAAAATTCGCAAAAAATTCAAAGATAAAATACATGTATTGGTATCAAATTCCAAAAAAATTATTGCACCTGTAGGAGTAACTGAAATCGATGAATCAATGTTAAGTATTTTAAAAGATGATGATATTTTACAAAGTGCAGCGTTAATTTTGCGTAATGAAATAATGAACATAAACAAAAGTAGATTACCAGATAAAATTAATAGTAAACATTTGATAGAAGGTGAAAGCTCGGTACCATCAATCATTTCTAATTTTGTAGCTTCTGTGATAGGAGGTTATGGCCGTAAACGTCGGAGTTCCGATAGTTTCAAACGTTACGTCAATTCTATGTCTGAAGACATGGTATATATGGCTCACAATGGTAATATTAAAACTTCTAAACATATTTGCTTAGGAATAGCACTAAAAAGTTTGACAAGTAGTCGTAAAGTTATAGATATAATAAATCGGTATGGTCATTGCATCAGCTATAGTGCTGTTGAAGAATTAATCACAGAAGCCACTTTCACTTCAACTTCACGAGCAAGAGAGTGTCCTGAAATTATAAACAAAACTGAAAATCTGTCAGCAGGTATTGCATTTGACAACTATGACAGGTTTGTTGAAACAAAAACAGGCAAAGACACTCTTCACGATACCGTGGGTATAATTTATCAGAATATACTACCTAATGACCTGGAGGATATACAACCTAATGACCTGGAGGGTGATGAGGGACCACCAGATACTTTTACAAGAAAACGCCGAAGAAGATCGTATGAAACTATTGACATAGAATTACCTTTTTACGCTAAAAAAGCTAAGATGACCAGTGGCTTTCAACCCGATAATGAAGAAAGTACTGCAGGAAATGTAGATAATATTATCGTAAATATGGATCTTTACAAGCGCATTGATGCTATTTGGATGCTAAGTCATGCTCAAGGCTTGCCAAACACCCCCATGTGGGTTGGGTTCAATAGTATGCTAATGAAAGATGACAGTCCACAGCAACGTATTTCCTATTTGACTCCAATAAACTCATCACCAACCGCGATTCCAGTAGTTTTAGCAACAATGGATCAAAGTATCAAGATTTTAAAAGAGTTGAATCAACCATACATTCAAGTGACGTATGATTTAGCAATCGCAAAAATTGCACTTAAACTGCAAGCTACTGAAAAACACGAAGGGGTCTTAAAATATTCTAAATTATTCATACACTTAGGTGCATTTCATATAATGCTATCTTATTTCAAAGCAATAGGAAAAATTATTGATGGTTGTGGGCTGTCGACAATTATGGTGGAGAGTGAACTTCTTGCAGGTGGATCAGTAGCGAGCTTTTTAGAGGGGAAACATTTTAATCGTTGCAAGAGATTACATCCCATGATGGCTTTAGGATTGCAAATTCTCCATTTCCGTTCGTTTTTGCAAAGCGAAGGTATTGAAGTGAGTGCTGAAATATCTGAAGAACTAGAGAGATTGAGAAGTTGCAAAACACCTTTCTTTTTTATACATAATGAAGACCTTAAAGATTTGTGTACTGAATACGAAAAGTTTACGGAAAAAACAGTGAAGGGTGAATTTGGTAAGACAGCTCAGTTTTATATGATTTACGTACAATTGGTACAATATTATTTAATTCTGAGTCGAAGTATTCGTGCAGGAGATTTTGAATTATTCAAGTTCATATTACCAAAAATCAATAACTTGTTCTTTGTTTGTAATCACCAAAATTATGCCAGGTACACAGTCCAATACCACTATAATTTATCGAAGGTAGCAGGAACTCATCCAGGATTGGAGAATGATTTCAAGAACGGTTTCTTTGGAGTCAAAAGAACAGAAAAGCCATTTTCAAGGCAGCCCGTTGATTTAACTCTCGAGCAAACAATTAATGCCGATGCGGCTAGAAAGCTAACGGGAATTACCCACCTTACGCATTCGATTTCAGCACGTCAACGGTGGGCTAGGAGTCACGACATCCGTTCTTCTATCATTTCGCATGTTTTGAGTCAGATAGGATTGAGCAAAGAGCAAGATGTCACTGCAGATTTAAAAAGACACAATATTAAAAAAAGCTCTCAGCAACTTGACAAATTTATAAAAACTTTCGATCAATACATGAATCCCTTTAGTCTTGAGTTGCCAAAAGATCTATTATTTAATATTGCATCTGGTAAAGCTGCAACAGTACAAGTAGAGGAGTTTCTATTGAACGTTGAAAAAATTGGCTGCGAAAAACGGGAATTATTTCTGTCAGAGTGTTCCTCGACTGTCGATCGATTTGATAAAACGATTAAAAAGACGCCACTCCATAATTTTACGAGCCAAATAGAAAAGCGAAAATCCGTAAAAGTCGGCGGAAAAGTTCAAGAAATTCAAATACAGCGAGATCTATTTGGCCGCATGTTGGGAATCTCTATGAATCATGAAATTGACGTCATGAAAATTTTGTCTCACCCTATAACACCTGTGCCGTTAGCTTTGTGTCATTTAGATGGTACAATCTATAAAACTGATAAATCAGTACTTGCCAAAGCTTTGGAAGCAGATATTGAACACGATTCGCCCCGTATTTCTGATGTTTATGTTGTTGATGGTTTTTTCATATTACACTCCATGAAAGAAGTGCCAAAAACGTTTGGTAGTATTTCCAAAAAATTTTTACAAATGGTGACAAAATATCCCGGACAAAGAATTGATGTTATCTTCGATCAATATTGGTCTCCATCTATCAAAGACAATGAACGATCTTTACGATCTGAGAGTATTCAGATGCAATATATAATTGCCGGACCCGAACAAGTCAGACCAACAGATTTCGCAAAGGAGTTAAAAAACATCAGATTTAAAGAAGCATTAATAGATTTTTTTATTGAACATTGGGCTACCAGTGAAGTAATTCCGTTCCTTGGCACTAAGTTGATACATTTAAACTTTCGCGACTGTTATTTTTACAAAGCCAATAATGAAATTGTTGAATCGAGTATTGTTGATGATCTCTGCTGTTCATCACACGAAGAAGCTGATACTAAAATAATTTACCACGTATGCAGTATTCCAGACAAGTCCAATATTGTTATTAGAGGTTCGGACACAGATATTTTGATAATAATGCTTGGTAATATGGTTCACTTAAAAAATCAGTTGTCTCGTATTTGGATGCTTACTGGGGTCGGAAACCATGAGAGATTCATTGATGTTACGAAAATTTATAAGGAAAATGGTGAACTATTGACAAAAAGCTTGATTGGCTTCCACGCATTCACGGGATGTGATTTTAACCCTGCCTTTTTTAATAAAGGAAAGAAACGACCGTTCACCTTGTTAAAGAAAAATATTGAATTTCAAGAAGCTTTTGATACATTGGGAAACGCTGAATTAACACCGGAATTATTAGAATCGTTGTTTGATATTCTTCAAGAATTTATTTGTCACGTGTATAACACCAAGAAATGCAAAGACGTTGATGATAGTCGTTTTCAACTATTTGTCAATAGTTATAAAGCTTCAGACTTGAATGAAAATTTCAACAGAAAAGTTGTAAACTTTGACGCTAGTTCAATACCTCCTTGTAAAGCTGAACTTTATCAACAGTTTCTAAGAGCTCATTATATTGCTAGCATCTGGAAAAATGCAACACTGAAAAATCCTATGATGTTAAATCCACTAGAATATGGTTGGGAACAACAAGATACATCATACGTGTTCAAGTGGTTTGAGGGAGATCAGTTACCACGTTTAGTTAGTGATTTTATCAAGGATGTTTCTGGTAATTCTATTATACTATTTACGATTTTACACTTAAATTCCTTACTGGAAAAATTTATTAATTATTTTTTTTACAGACGATAACGAAGATGATGAACAAAATGACCAAGATGATGAGCATTATCAGTATGGAAATGATTCCGACGATGACACTGATGAATTATAACCGTAAAAACCATCACTAAATAAGTGTATCAATAAAACCTGGAAACATATTTTAATTAAGATCAATTAACGAAATATTGTTATTATTGTTAATTTATAAATAATCCATCTTCCCTATTCATTATTATTAAGTTGTAAATATAATTTTTCTCTTATATTTTTCATAGTTTATCGGCTTGCATGCAGCAATTATGGAAGTAGAAATAATTACAATAGGTACATATATTAATACAGTCAGTATATAATGTCGTCTGCCGCAGTATTATAACCGAAGTAAACGTCTGCCATTTCAAAAATAAACTTGTAATACCATCCTAAATAACATATATAAAAATCAGATTTGTTGAAATACTTTTGAAAAATATTTTTTTTTCAAATTTTCAAAAGCGTCTGCCACGAGTTTAAAACCAAAAAAATCGTCTGCCGTTAATTTTTCGCGCTTTATTTATTATATTTGTTATTGTGACCAAATGGCAGCTTTGGTAAAATACTTTTGAATTTAGTATAATTTACATACCTGTCTTACCTGAGTGACGTCATAGCTACCTCAGGTGGGCTTAGTGATTCCCCAATTCATGTTGGGCACCTATAGAAGGGTCTCTGACCAGAATATCACCTTTGGTAAAATACATACAGTCTGCTTTTCACGGGCTCTTAGACTATAGTGATAAACAAGGAAATCTTTTAATTTCAGTCTGCCCATCTATCCGTCACAAAAAGTTGTCTCCCCTCCTCGATATTTCACAACTACTGGTCCAAAAATATAAAAAAAAAATATTAGAGACTCCTTACCAATTAAACTTTCACATGAAATTGGTTTGGAAAAAATCTTACAACGGATAAGTTTTAAAGCCCCAGGAATGGATAATTTGAAAAACGAAATGTTAAGGAGAATGTGGGAATCGATTCCAATATATATGCAAGAATTATATAGTAGCTGTCTGCGTGAAGGAACCTTCCCAGTACCTTGGAAAACGGCCTCAGTTATACTGTTATTGAAAGGACCTGATAAGGTTAAAAGTGACCCATCATTATATAGACCCATAAGCCTACTAAGTGGAGTTGGCAAAATCCTCGAAAGAATTATAGTGGATAGATTGAACAATATTATGGAAAACAAATGTAATGAATATCATTATAGTTTCCGTGTTGGTCGGAATACTGAAGATGCATAGAGCAGGGTTAAACTTAACGTTACTTAAAATTATTAAGTGGTTGTGTAGTGCGACCATGCATAAAAATAGACGACTTACCGCAGAAGAAAAAAATTAAAATAATTAAAATGGAGCGTATTACAACTAAATATGGGCCATCAATTAAAGTTTTACTGGATATAAGCCTGAATGGTATGGAAAACGAGGGGGTTTTTCTACCATCAAGGTTTGCGGTGTTAACAGAAAATATGATTAAATTATTTAATACAAAACCGGGGTATTTGAGGGTGGAGGAGAAAATTGGAAGAAGCCACCAAATAACGCTGCGCCTATTTGAAGACGATGTTGACATGGAAGAAGAAAGTCAAGCGTTATTTTAAATCATATTGAATTTATGTACTGTAAGATATATATTGTTATTGTTATAAAAATTGTAAATTTATGTTTTTAAAAAATAATAATATAATGGATATTTTTGAAAAAAAAATGGTGTTTATTTTAATTCATTACAATTATGGGGTGCAATGTCGCTACAAAATCATATTGATCTGTTTCAAAATTCGGAGATGATTTATCCCGAATATTTTAATGTGAGTATTGTTGATAAGATCTGTTTAGAAAATTGTAACCAAATATTTTTATAGATGGAATTTTATCAACTTATGGAGGCATGTCGTTGGAGTATACCTACAAAGTTAATAGACGCATTACGGTATTCTTATTTAGAAGTTGATGATTAAAAAAATTGACGCAAAAAAATCATTTCAAAGAAATTAATTACCTTGAGTTTAGTTGTCTCAAAAAGTTGTCTCCCCTCCTCGATATTTCACAACTACTGGTCCAAAAATATAAAAAAAAAATATTAGAGACTCCTTACCAATTAAACTTTTACATGAAATTGGTTTGGAAAAAATCTTACAACGGATAAGTTTTAAAGCCCCAGGAATGGATAATTTGAAAAACGAAATGTTAAGGAGAATGTGGGAATCGATTCCAATATATATGCAAGAATTATATAGTAGCTGTCTGCGTGAAGGAACCTTCCCAGTACCTTGGAAAACGGCCTCAGTTATACTGTTATTGAAAGGACCTGATAAGGTTAAAAGTGACCCATCATTATATAGACCCATAAGCCTACTAAGTGGAGTTGGCAAAATCCTCGAAAGAATTATAGTGGATAGATTGAACAATATTATGGAAAACAAATGTAATGAATATCATTATAGTTTCCGTGTTGGTCGGAATACTGAAGATGCATAGAGCAGGGTTAAACTTTACGTTAAAGATTGCGAAAAGAAATACATGCTAGGTGTATTTATTGACTTTAAAAATGCTTTCAGCTGCCTCAGGTGGGATCGTATACTTGAAAAGTTGGAAGAATGTGGAATGCCGGAATATGATTTGAATATGTGGAGAAGCTACTTCTCCAATAGATTTGCATGTGTACGTTCAGTAAGAGAAACAGTATGGTTTGAACTAAAGAGAGCCTGCCCTCAAGGTTCAATTGGTGGCCCATTTATGTGGAATCTATGCATGAATGAGTTATTGGAAACAATCGAAAGAATGGATATAAAGGTAACTGCGTTCGCAGATGACCTATTATTAATGTTGGAAGATGACTCGAGATAAATTCTTTAATTTAAGACAAATTTTACACTGAAAAAAATTAACTTGACGCAAAAAAATCATTTCAAAGAAATTAATTACCTTGAGTTTACTGATTCCTCATGTTCTAGAAAGAAGACGCTTGTCTAATCTTAGTAAGGAGCTGAAAGATATGATGGACAAGTTTCTACTCGAGGTTGGTGTTGACGTACCTGAACATCTACCAACACAAGGACCTTCGGAGGAGGCAGTGTGCGTCATTTCCGGAACTCTACTTTTTCGAGTTCTAGCTAAGGAAAGACGGAACCTTTAACATCGAAAGACGACAACCACACTGAGCGCTGAAGAACTCAGGGTAGAAGAACGACTGAAGAGTTATGCACGTTGGCAGTTTCAATGGGATGCTGCAGAGAAGGGTAGGTGGACTCATCGTCTCATACCACGGATTGATGTCTGGCTGAACCGTAGTCACGGAGAAGTCAACTATTATCTCACGCAGATGTAATTAGGACATGGTTGTTTCCGGGCTTATCTGCACCGTTTTAAGAACGATAATTCCCCGGAGTGCCCGTCCTGCCCAGAAGTAATCGAAGATGCGGAGCATGTTTTCTTTGACTGCCCACGATTTAATCGAAAGCGTGATCTACTCGAGATTATCTTACACCGGAGTATCCAACCAGAGACAGTTATCGAAGTAATGCTGTCATCAAGAGCCTCTTGGAACGCCATCAGCAAATTTGCAACAGAAGTCCTTATTTACTTGCGTTCCATCGAAAGAAAAAGGGCAATTGACAACAACTAGAAGAAAGGTAAAATAACACCTTAGCTACCAGAAGAAAGAGCAGTAGCTATATCCTCCCCCCACCCCACGAAGTAATGCCTAACGGCGGATACCATGGGAGATCAGAGTTCAGAGGATAGCGGAGGTTTAAGTCGGTATTAGCCACTAAGTAAATGTTCGAGTCCGACATACCAGGCAAAACATCTAAGTCAGAGATTCGTAAAAGAATTTCCTTCGCTATATATTAAAAAAAAAAAAAAAAAAAAAAAAAAAAAAAAAAAAAACCAACACAAGGACCTAGTCAAAATAAAAAAACCAAAGAAATGTAGATGTCATTTGTGCCCACGAAGTAAAGATAGCAATACTCCCAAACTTTTCTCCAAATGTATGAAAAATGTCTGTCGAATCCACTCTATTGATGTAAAAATATGTACCAAATGTCAGCAATAAGTTTATTTTAGATTATAATTATAATGTTGAGACTAATTATTGACACTGACATTGGAATGCGATAGACTGCGGCTATTTACAATTGTTTTCAGACCATAAATGTTGATATTAATAGAACTAATTCGACGTACATAATTGACGTAGGATTCTTAATACATCGAGTATTGTGGGATAACGATGAAACATTTAACGTTATCTTAGATAAATACGTTCAATATGTACGTCGACATTTTGGTTCCAGAGTTACTGTCGTATTTGACGGATATGATGATTATACGAGAAATATTAAAGCTGCAGAGCAACGCCGTCGAAATGTTGCTTCATCAACATCTTCTGATATTAAATTCGATGAATCGATGACGGTTCCTACCAGTCAACAGAAATTCTTTGCAAATAATCACAATAAATCTAGGTTCATTTCGATGCTGAAAGCAAAGTTTACTGCTGAGAATATATCCGTTAAACAAGCTAATGATGATGCTGATATACTTATTATTGAAACAGCAATTCAGTGTGACAAAGACAACTGTTGTTGTTGGTGAAGATGTTGATTTCCTCGTCTTACTTACTGCTCGAACTCCAAATGAAAAAATTATTTATTTTTTTAAACCCGGAAAAGCCCAAAATCAATCGGAAATATTATACTCATCAAAAAGTTTATCTACTTTTCCTAAATGTCAAAATCATGTATTATTTCTACACACAATAACTGGCTGCGATACGACATCTGCTTTTTACAGGAGAGGAAAAACAACAGTTTTCAAAATGTTTGAAAAAAAAGATTTACTACAATGTGCTGAAGTTTTTAAAAATAGTAATTCATCTCAACAAACACGTTATCACCAACAGAGTTCAATTTCTTCTTGCTATGTGCGGAGCTCCTAAGAAAACGACTTGCTTAGATAAGTTGCGATACGCATATTTCGTAAAAAATACTGCTCACCAGGTAATTTTGCAAAAAAACTCACCGTTTCGCTAAAAATCGCAACTCATTTTTTTGAACTTTGACCCCGTGCCAGATTTTTAGCACACCTCGGAACGATGACAACTTTTGAGATTTCCTTTATAATGATGTTTTGAACAACTATGCCAATTTTCAGCTTTATGTGAATTTATGTAACCTTGAATGCAGGGGCGTAGCTAGCATTGGATGTTAAACCACGGAGTGCAGTGCAGTGTTTATTTACGCGCTTTATGTAGATACAATGTGCATTACATTGTAATTCAGTACAAACAATATTGTTCTTCTGGTTTAGCAGTATTAGTAGCGATTTTTAAAAGAAATGAGTGTAAGGAAAATAGATTATCCCAGCGGCACTGAGAAAAGAAAAAGTAAACAGAAAAGGGAAGAAGTTATAAAAAAGGTGCCCAAAATTTCTTCATTTTTTCAGAGACAAGATACTGTGAGTGATTTAGATTGGAAAGGTAAGTACTACCCAACCCAGTTATTAGGGGCCCGTAGTGATAAACAAGGAAATCTTTTAATTTCAGTCTGCCCATCTATCCGTCACAAAAAGTTGTCTCCCCTCCTCGATATTTCACAACTACTGGTCCAAAAATATAAAAAAAAAATATTAGAGACTCCTTACCAATTAAACTTTCACATGAAATTGGTTTGGAAAAAAATCTTACAACGGATAAGTTTTAAAGCCCCAGGAATGGATAATTTGAAAAACGAAATGTTAAGGAGAATGTGGGATTCGATTCCAATATATATGCAAGAATTATATAGTAGCTGTCTGCGTGAAGGAACCTTCCCAGTACCTTGGAAAACGGCCTCAGTTATACTGTTATTGAAAGGACCTGATAAGGTTAAAAGTGACCCATTATTATATAGACCCATAAGCCTACTAAGTGGAGTTGGCAAAATCCTCGAAAGAATTATAGTGGATAGATTGAACAATATTATGGAAAACAAATGTAATGAATATCATTATAGTTTCCGTGTTGGTCGGAATACTGAAGATGCATAGAGCAGGGTTAAACTTTACGTTACTTAAAATTATTAAGTGGTTGTGTAGTGCGACCATGCATAAAAATAGACGACTTACCGCAGAAGAAAAAAATTAAAATAATTAAAATGGAGCGTATTACAACTAAATATGGGCCATCAATTAAAGTTTTACTGGATATAAGCCTGAATGGTATGGAAAACGAGGGGGTTTTTCTACCATCAAGGTTTGCGGTGTTAACAGAAAATATGATTAAATTATTTAATACAAAACCGGGGTATTTGAGGGTGGAGGAGAAAATTGGAAGAAGCCACCAAATAACGCTGCGCCTATTTGAAGACGATGTTGACATGGAAGAAGAAAGTCAAGCGTTATTTTAAATCATATTGAATTTATGTACTGTAAGATATATATTGTTATTGTTATAAAAATTGTAAATTTATGTTTTTAAAAAATAATAATATAATGGATATTTTTGAAAAAAAATGGTGTTTATTTTAATTCATTACAATTATGGGGTGCAATGTCGCTACAAAATCATATTGATCTGTTTCAAAATTCGGAGATGATTTATCCCGAATATTTTAATGTGAGTATTGTTGATAAGATCTGTTTAGAAAATTGTAACCAAATATTTTTATAGATGGAATTTTATCAACTTATGGAGGCATGTCGTTGGAGTATACCTACAAAGTTAATAGACGCATTACGGTATTCTTATTTAGAAGTTGATGATTAAAAAAATTGACGCAAAAAAATCATTTCAAAGAAATTAATTACCTTGAGTTTAGTTGTCTCAAAAAGTTGTCTCCCCTCCTCGATATTTCACAACTACTGGTCCAAAAATATAAAAAAAAAAATATTAGAGACTCCTTACCAATTAAACTTTTACATGAAATTGGTTTGGAAAAAATCTTACAACGGATAAGTTTTAAAGCCCCAGGAATGGATAATTTGAAAAACGAAATGTTAAGGAGAATGTGGGAATCGATTCCAATATATATGCAAGAATTATATAGTAGCTGTCTGCGTGAAGGAACCTTCCCAGTACCTTGGAAAACGGCCTCAGTTATACTGTTATTGAAAGGACCTGATAAGGTTAAAAGTGACCCATCATTATATAGACCCATAAGCCTACTAAGTGGAGTTGGCAAAATCCTCGAAAGAATTATAGTGGATAGATTGAACAATATTATGGAAAACAAATGTAATGAATATCATTATAGTTTCCGTGTTGGTCGGAATACTGAAGATGCATAGAGCAGGGTTAAACTTTACGTTAAAGATTGCGAAAAGAAATACATGCTAGGTGTATTTATTGACTTTAAAAATGCTTTCAGCTGCCTCAGGTGGGATCGTATACTTGAAAAGTTGGAAGAATGTGGAATGCCGGAATATGATTTGAATATGTGGAGAAGCTACTTCTCCAATAGATTTGCATGTGTACGTTCAGTAAGAGAAACAGTATGGTTTGAACTAAAGAGAGCCTGCCCTCAAGGTTCAATTGGTGGCCCATTTATGTGGAATCTATGCATGAATGAGTTATTGGAAACAATCGAAAGAATGGATATAAAGGTAACTGCGTTCGCAGATGACCTATTATTAATGTTGGAAGACGACTCGAGATAAATTCTTTAATTTAAGACAAATTTTACACTGAAAAAAATTAACTTGACGCAAAAAAATCATTTCAAAGAAATTAATTACCTTGAGTTTACTGATTCCTCATGTTCTAGAAAGAAGACGCTTGTCTAATCTTAGTAAGGAGCTGAAAGATATGATGGACAAGTTTCTACTCGAGGTTGGTGTTGACGTACCTGAACATCTACCAACACAAGGACCTTCGGAGGAGGCAGTGTGCGTCATTTCCGGAACTCTACTTTTTCGAGTTCTAGCTAAGGAAAGACGGAACCTTTAACATCGAAAGACGACAACTACACTGAGCGCTGAAGAACTCAGGGTAGAAGAACGACTGAAGAGTTATGCACGTTGGCAGTTTCAATGGGATGCTGCAGAGAAGGGTAGGTGGACTCATCGTCTCATACCACGGATTGATGTCTGGCTGAACCGTAGTCACGGAGAAGTCAACTATTATCTCACGCAGATGTAATTAGGACATGGTTGTTTCCGGGCTTATCTGCACCGTTTTAAGAACGATAATTCCCCGGAGTGCCCGTCCTGCCCAGAAGTAATCGAAGATGCGGAGCATGTTTTCTTTGACTGCCCACGATTTAATCGAAAGCGTGATCTACTCGAGATTATCTTACACCGGAGTATCCAACCAGAGACAGTTATCGAAGTAATGCTGTCATCAAGAGCCTCTTGGAACGCCATCAGCAAATTTGCAACAGAAGTCCTTATTTACTTGCGTTCCATCGAAAGAAAAAGGGCAATTGACAACAACTAGAAGAAAGGTAAAATAACACCTTAGCTACCAGAAGAAAGAGCAGTAGCTATATCCTCCCCCCACCCCACGAAGTAATGCCTAACGGCGGATACCATGGGAGATCAGAGTTCAGAGGATAGCGGAGGTTTTAGTCGGTATTAGCCACTAAGTAAATGTTCGAGTCCGACATACCAGGCAAAACATCTAAGTCAGAGATTCGTAAAAGAATTTCCTTCGCTATATATAAAAAAAAAAAAAAAAAAAAAAAAAAAAAAAAAAAAAAAAAACCAACACAAGGACCTAGTCAAAATAAAAAAACCAAAGAAATGTAGATGTCATTTGTGCCCACGAAGTAAAGATAGCAATACTCCCAAACTTTTCTCCAAATGTATGAAAAATGTCTGTCGAATCCACTCTATTGATGTAAAAATATGTACCAAATGTCAGCAATAAGTTTATTTTAGATTATAATTATAATGTTGAGACTAATTATTGACACTGACATTGGAATGCGATAGACGATAGAATACGTTCAATATGTACGTCGACATTTTGGTTCCAGAGTTACTGTCGTATTTGACGGATATGATGATTATACGAGAAATATTAAAGCTGCAGAGCAACGCCGTCGAAATGTTGCTTCATCAACATCTTCTGATATTAAATTCGATGAATCGATGACGGTTCCTACCAGTCAACAGAAATTCTTTGCAAATAATCACAATAAATCTAGGTTCATTTCGATGCTGAAAGCAAAGTTTACTGCTGAGAATATATCCGTTAAACAAGCTAATGATGATGCTGATATACTTATTATTGAAACAGCAATTCAGTGTGACAAAGACAACTGTTGTTGTTGGTGAAGATGTTGATTTCCTCGTCTTACTTACTGCTCGAACTCCAAATGAAAAAATTATTTATTTTTTTAAACCCGGAAAAGCCCAAAATCAATCGGAAATATTATTCTCATCAAAAAGTTTATCTACTTTTCCTAAATGTCAAAATCATGTATTATTTCTACACACAATAACTGGCTGCGATACGACATCTGCTTTTTACAGGAGAGGAAAAACAACAGTTTTCAAAATGTTTGAAAAAAAAGATTTACTACAATGTGCTGAAGTTTTTAAAAATAGTAATTCAACTCAACAAACACGTTATCACCAACAGAGTTCAATTTCTTCTTGCTATGTGCGGAGCTCCTAAGAAAACGACTTGCTTAGATAAGTTGCGATACGCATATTTCGTAAAAAATACTGCTCACCAGGTAATTTTGCAAAAAAACTCACCGTTTCGCTAAAAATCGCAACTCATTTTTTTGAACTTTGACCCCGTGCCAGATTTTTAGCACACCTCGGAACGATGACAACTTTTGAGATTTCCTTTATAATGATGTTTTGAACAACTATGCCAATTTTCAGCTTTATGTGAATTTATGTAACCTTGAATGCAGGGGCGTAGCTACCGCCGTATCTGCCGTATCAATTATACGTGTACGTTGTTGTACTTTACATTGGATGTTAAACCACGGAGTGCAGTGCAGTGTTTATTTACGCGCTTTATGTAGATACAATGTGCATTACATTGTAATTCAGTACAAACAATATTGTTCTTCTGGTTTAGCAGTATTAGTAGCGATTTTTAAAAGAAATGAGTGTAAGGAAAATAGATTATCCCAGCGGCACTGAGAAAAGAAAAAGTAAACAGAAAAGGGAAGAAGTTATAAAAAAGGTGCCCAAAATTTCTTCATTTTTTCAGAGACAAGATACTGTGAGTGATTTAGATTGGAAAGGTAAGTACTACCCAACCCAGTTATTAGGGGCCCGTAGTGATAAACAAGGAAATCTTTTAATTTCAGTCTGCCCATCTATCCGTCACAAAAAGTTGTCTCCCCTCCTCGATATTTCACAACTACTGGTCCAAAAATATAAAAAAAAAATATTAGAGACTCCTTACCAATTAAACTTTCACATGAAATTGGTTTGGAAAAAATCTTACAACGGATAAGTTTTAAAGCCCCAGGAATGGATAATTTGAAAAACGAAATGTTAAGGAGAATGTGGGATTCGATTCCAATATATATGCAAGAATTATATAGTAGCTGTCTGCGTGAAGGAACCTTCCCAGTACCTTGGAAAACGGCCTCAGTTATACTGTTATTGAAAGGACCTGATAAGGTTAAAAGTGACCCATCATTATATAGACCCATAAGCCTACTAAGTGGAGTTGGCAAAATCCTCGAAAGAATTATAGTGGATAGATTGAACAATATTATGGAAAACAAATGTAATGAATATCATTATAGTTTCCGTGTTGGTCGGAATACTGAAGATGCATAGAGCAGGGTTAAACTTTACGTTACTTAAAATTATTAAGTGGTTGTGTAGTGAGACCATGCATAAAAATAGACGACTTACCGCAGAAGAAAAAAATTAAAATAATTAAAATGGAGCGTATTACAACTAAATATGGGCCATCAATTAAAGTTTTACTGGATATAAGCCTGAATGGTATGGAAAACGAGGGGGTTTTTCTACCATCAAGGTTTGCGGTGTTAACAGAAAATATGATTAAATTATTTAATACAAAACCGGGGTATTTGAGGGTGGAGGAGAAAATTGGAAGAAGCCACCAAATAACGCTGCGCCTATTTGAAGGCGATGTTGACATGGAAGAAGAAAGTCAAGCGTTATTTTAAATCATATTGAATTTATGTACTGTAAGATATATATTGTTATTGTTATAAAAATTGTAAATTTATGTTTTTAAAAAATAATAATATAATGGATATTTTTGAAAAAAAATGGTGTTTATTTTAATTCATTACAATTATGGGGTGCAATGTCGCTACAAAATCATATTGATCTGTTTCAAAATTCGGAGATGATTTATCCCGAATATTTTAATGTGAGTATTGTTGATAAGATCTGTTTAGAAAATTGTAACCAAATATTTTTATAGATGGAATTTTATCAACTTATGGAGGTATGTCGTTGGAGTATACCTACAAAGTTAATAGACGCATTACGGTATTCTTATTTAGAAGTTGATGATTAAAAAAATTAACTTGACGCAAAAAAATCATTTCAAAGAAATTAATTACCTTGAGTTTAGTTGTCTCAAAAAGTTGTCTCCCCTCCTCGATATTTCACAACTACTGGTCCAAAAATATAAAAAAAAAATATTAGAGACTCCTTACCAATTAAACTTTTACATGAAATTGGTTTGGAAAAAATCTTACAACGGATAAGTTTTAAAGCCCCAGGAATGGATAATTTGAAAAACGAAATGTTAAGGAGAATGTGGGAATCGATTCCAATATATATGCAAGAATTATATAGTAGCTGTCTGCGTGAAGGAACCTTCCCAGTACCTTGGAAAACGGCCTCAGTTATACTGTTATTGAAAGGACCTGATAAGGTTAAAAGTGACCCATCATTATATAGACCCATAAGCCTACTAAGTGGAGTTGGCAAAATCCTCGAAAGAATTATAGTGGATAGATTGAACAATATTATGGAAAACAAATGTAATGAATATCATTATAGTTTCCGTGTTGGTCGGAATACTGAAGATGCATAGAGCAGGGTTAAACTTTACGTTAAAGATTGCGAAAAGAAATACATGCTAGGTGTATTTATTGACTTTAAAAATGCTTTCAGCTGCCTCAGGTGGGATCGTATACTTGAAAAGTTGGAAGAATGTGGAATGCCGGAATATGATTTGAATATTTGGAGAAGCTACTTCTCCAATAGATTTGCATGTGTACGTTCAGTAAGAGAAACAGTATGGTTTGAACTAAAGAGAGCCTGCCCTCAAGGTTCAATTGGTGGCCCATTTATGTGGAATCTATGCATGAATGAGTTATTGGAAACAATCGAAAGAATGGATATAAAGGTAACTGCGTTCGCAGATGACCTATTATTAATGTTGGAAGACGACTCGAGATAAATTCTTTAATTTAAGACAAATTTTACACTGAAAAAAATTAACTTGACGCAAAAAAAATCATTTCAAAGAAATTAATTACCTTGAGTTTACTGATTCCTCATGTTCTAGAAAGAAGACGCTTGTCTAATCTTAGTAAGGAGCTGAAAGATATGATGGACAAGTTTCTACTCGAGGTTGGTGTTGACGTACCTGAACATCTACCAACACAAGGACCTTCGGAGGAGGCAGTGTGCGTCATTTCCGGAACTCTACTTTTTCGAGTTCTAGCTAAGGAAAGACGGAACCTTTAACATCGAAAGACGACAACTACACTGAGCGCTGAAGAACTCAGGGTAGAAGAACGACTGAAGAGTTATGCACGTTGGCAGTTTCAATGGGATGCTGCAGAGAAGGGTAGGTGGACTCATCGTCTCATACCACGGATTGATGTCTGGCTGAACCGTAGTCACGGAGAAGTCAACTATTATCTCACGCAGATGTAATTAGGACATGGTTGTTTCCGGGCTTATCTGCACCGTTTTAAGAACGATAATTCCCCGGAGTGCCCGTCCTGCCCAGAAGTAATCGAAGATGCGGTGCATGTTTTCTTTGACTGCCCACGATTTAATCGAAAGCGTGATCTACTCGAGATTATCTTACACCGGAGTATCCAACCAGAGACAGTTATCGAAGTAATGCTGTCATCAAGAGCCTCTTGGAACGCCATCAGCAAATTTGCAACAGAAGTCCTTATTTACTTGCGTTCCATCGAAAGAAAAAGGGCAATTGACAACAACTAGAAGAAAGGTAAAATAACACCTTAGCTACCAGAAGAAAGAGCAGTAGCTATATCCTCCCCCCACCCCACGAAGTAATGCCTAACGGCGGATACCATGGGAGATCAGAGTTCAGAGGATAGCGGAGGTTTTAGTCGGTATTAGCCACTAAGTAAATGTTCGAGTCCGACATACCAGGCAAAACATCTAAGTCAGAGATTCGTAAAAGAATTTCCTTCGCTATATAAAAAAAAAAAAAAAAAAAAAAAAAAAAAAAACCAACACAAGGACCTAGTCAAAATAAAAAAACCAAAGAAATGTAGATGTCATTTGTGCCCACGAAGTAAAGATAGCAATACTCCCAAACTTTTCTCCAAATGTATGAAAAATGTCTGTCGAATCCACTCTATTGATGTAAAAATATGTACCAAATGTCAGCAATAAGTTTATTTTAGATTATAATTATAATGTTGAGACTAATTATTGACACTGACATTGGAATGCGATAGACGATAGAATACGTTCAATATGTACGTCGACATTTTGGTTCCAGAGTTACTGTCGTATTTGACGGATATGATGATTATACGAGAAATATTAAAGCTGCAGAGCAACGCCGTCGAAATGTTGCTTCATCAACATCTTCTGATATTAAATTCGATGAATCGATGACGGTTCCTACCAGTCAACAGAAATTCTTTGCAAATAATCACAATAAATCTAGGTTCATTTCGATGCTGAAAGCAAAGTTTACTGCTGAGAATATATCCGTTAAACAAGCTAATGATGATGCTGATATACTTATTATTGAAACAGCAATTCAGTGTGACAAAGACAACTGTTGTTGTTGGTGAAGATGTTGATTTCCTCGTCTTACTTACTGCTCGAACTCCAAATGAAAAAATTATTTATTTTTTTAAACCCGGAAAAGCCCAAAATCAATCGGAAATATTATACTCATCAAAAAGTTTATCTACTTTTCCTAAATGTCAAAATCATGTATTATTTCTACACACAATAACTGGCTGCGATACGACATCTGCTTTTTACAGGAGAGGAAAAACAACAGTTTTCAAAATGTTTGAAAAAAAAGATTTACTACAATGTGCTGAAGTTTTTAAAAATAGTAATTCAACTCAACAAACACGTTATCACCAACAGAGTTCAATTTCTTCTTGCTATGTGCGGAGCTCCTAAGAAAACGACTTGCTTAGATAAGTTGCGATACGCATATTTCGTAAAAAATACTGCTCACCAGGTAATTTTGCAAAAAAACTCACCGTTTCGCTAAAAATCGCAACTCATTTTTTTGAACTTTGACCCCGTGCCAGATTTTTAGCACACCTCGGAACGATGACAACTTTTGAGATTTCCTTTATAATGATGTTTTGAACAACTATGCCAATTTTCAGCTTTATGTGAATTTATGTAACCTTGAATGCAGGGGCGTAGCTACCGCCGTATCTGCCGTATCAATTATACGTGTACGTTGTTGTACTTTACATTGGATGTTAAACCACGGAGTGCAGTGCAGTGTTTATTTACGCGCTTTATGTAGATACAATGTGCATTACATTGTAATTCAGTACAAACAATATTGTTCTTCTGGTTTAGCAGTATTAGTAGCGATTTTTAAAAGAAATGAGTGTAAGGAAAATAGATTATCCCAGCGGCACTGAGAAAAGAAAAAGTAAACAGAAAAGGGAAGAAGTTATAAAAAAGGTGCCCAAAATTTCTTCATTTTTTCAGAGACAAGATACTGTGAGTGATTTAGATTGGAAAGGTAAGTACTACCCAACCCAGTTATTAGGGGCCCGTAGTGATAAACAAGGAAATCTTTTAATTTCAGTCTGCCCATCTATCCGTCACAAAAAGTTGTCTCCCCTCCTCGATATTTCACAACTACTGGTCCAAAAATATAAAAAAAAAATATTAGAGACTCCTTACCAATTAAACTTTCACATGAAATTGGTTTGGAAAAAATCTTACAACGGATAAGTTTTAAAGCCCCAGGAATGGATAATTTGAAAAACGAAATGTTAAGGAGAATGTGGGATTCGATTCCAATATATATGCAAGAATTATATAGTAGCTGTCTGCGTGAAGGAACCTTCCCAGTACCTTGGAAAACGGCCTCAGTTATACTGTTATTGAAAGGACCTGATAAGGTTAAAAGTGACCCATCATTATATAGACCCATAAGCCTACTAAGTGGAGTTGGCAAAATCCTCGAAAGAATTATAGTGGATAGATTGAACAATATTATGGAAAACAAATGTAATGAATATCATTATAGTTTCCGTGTTGGTCGGAATACTGAAGATGCATAGAGCAGGGTTAAACTTTACGTTACTTAAAATTATTAAGTGGTTGTGTAGTGCGACCATGCATAAAAATAGACGACTTACCGCAGAAGAAAAAAATTAAAATAATTAAAATGGAGCGTATTACAACTAAATATGGGCCATCAATTAAAGTTTTACTGGATATAAGCCTGAATGGTATGGAAAACGAGGGGGTTTTTCTACCATCAAGGTTTGCGGTGTTAACAGAAAATATGATTAAATTATTTAATACAAAACCGGGGTATTTGAGGGTGGAGGAGAAAATTGGAAGAAGCCACCAAATAACGCTGCGCCTATTTGAAGACGATGTTGACATGGAAGAAGAAAGTCAAGCGTTATTTTAAATCATATTGAATTTATGTACTGTAAGATATATATTGTTATTGTTATAAAAATTGTAAATTTATGTTTTTAAAAAATAATAATATAATGGATATTTTTGAAAAAAAATGGTGTTTATTTTAATTCATTACAATTATGGGGTGCAATGTCGCTACAAAATCATATTGATCTGTTTCAAAATTCGGAGATGATTTATCCCGAATATTTTAATGTGAGTATTGTTGATAAGATCTGTTTAGAAAATTGTAACCAAATATTTTTATAGATGGAATTTTATCAACTTATGGAGGCATGTCGTTGGAGTATACCTACAAAGTTAATAGACGCATTACGGTATTCTTATTTAGAAGTTGATGATTAAAAAAATTAACTTGACGCAAAAAAATCATTTCAAAGAAATTAATTACCTTGAGTTTAGTTGTCTCAAAAAGTTGTCTCCCCTCCTCGATATTTCACAACTACTGGTCCAAAAATATAAAAAAAAAATATTAGAGACTCCTTACCAATTAAACTTTTACATGAAATTGGTTTGGAAAAAATCTTACAACGGATAAGTTTTAAAGCCCCAGGAATGGATAATTTAAAAAACGAAATGTTAAGGAGAATGTGGGAATCGATTCCAATATATATGCAAGAATTATATAGTAGCTGTCTGCGTGAAGGAACCTTCCCAGTACCTTGGAAAACGGCCTCAGTTATACTGTTATTGAAAGGACCTGATAAGGTTAAAAGTGACCCATCATTATATAGACCCATAAGCCTACTAAGTGGAGTTGGCAAAATCCTCGAAAGAATTATAGTGGATAGATTGAACAATATTATGGAAAACAAATGTAATGAATATCATTATAGTTTCCGTGTTGGTCGGAATACTGAAGATGCATAGAGCAGGGTTAAACTTTACGTTAAATATTGCGAAAAGAAATAAGTAGTGACACTAAGCTGGTTCTGGCACAGTTTGACCTACATATAGAATATAGTGAACAGGTTTTAGCACACTATGACCTATATACAACGACCTTGCAAATGTATGTGGGTTGTGGTGTCCTGGTGTGTTTTAATGATAAAGGGGGAGATAAGAAACAAAGAATTCAATTTGACCTATATACAGCGACCTTGCATGTTAGATGACCGTAGTGGTGTGTTTTAAAGATATTGGGGAAGATAAGACACAAAGGGTGATGATTCAAGCACAGTTTGACCTACATATAGGGAAGATGTTGTAGCACACTTTGACCTATATACAACGACCTTGCAAATGTATGTGGGTTGTCGTGTCCTGGTGTGTTTTAATGAAGGGGAGATAAGAAAACAAGGGTGATGATTCTCTTTGACCTATTTACTATATAATTGCAGCATGTCAACGACCTTACATGTAAAATTAAGGAAATAAAAAATTGATACTTACCTATGTCAACACTTGTTGGATATTAATACAGTTTAATAACCTTTGAGTAATCTAAATCAAATAATGCAGGGGTGTACTTCATATGATAATACATATTATCTATATATTTATGCACAATGAGTATTTGAAATGGAAGATGGGAGGATAATGCAAATAAAAAACTTTACGAATATGATATACAATTCATTATTTATTGAGGGATTAGATTATAAAAATTGTTATTTTTTTAAGTATAATATACAATTTTAAAATTAAGATAAACATTTATTTTTAATTGATCTAAAACAAAAATTAGAATAAATAAACACAAATTTTTAAAATAAAAAAATGGATATAAAAAACTTACCAAAGATATTTAAGATATTTAAGAATATATTCGATTATACTGATTTGAAAAAATTGATCTAAAATAAAACGTTAAAATGAATGAAAAAGCACATTTTTACAACGCAAAGAAAAATCATACCAGGGGGTTGCTTGACTTTTTTCGGGGTTATTAATGATGTGTTTTATATTATACATTAAAACACCAGTCAGATCTTTTATAAAATTTTTAATGTTTCTTTCAATGTACAGTAAATACTGCAATTGTTTTGATTGTCCATCTTCTATTCCGTTCATAATTTCCAAAAGAAACAAATCGTTGATTGTGTTTGTTATATTCCATTCGTTTGAAGAAGACCCTTCTTGTATTGTTTCGTAAATTTTATTGAAATTGAAATTAATTTTTTTAAAATCATTTTTAATTTCATGTATTTGGAGATTGTTGATCACTATATGTGATATGACACCACACGACACAATAATGCACACAAAATACTTGATTATAATAATTTTATTCATTTTTAATAACTTGAGAGAAAACGATTTGTTGTAAGCGAATGATGTAGAAACACTAAATTCTTGAAGGAGTTAAATTTTAAAATCACATCAGGAAAAAAGAATGATGTCATAATTTGATGAGCCCCCTAATCATCTTTCAAAAAAATTGCCGACGCATTGAATATGGTGTATTGATGATGGTAATATTGTATACCTATATATCATTTACAAACAAATAATAAAAATCATATACTCATATTTATTTTTTATAAATTTAATAAATTATATTAAAATATACAAAGGGTATACTATTACGTCTTAAGTTAGTGAGATCATTTCTTATTATTTATAAATAAATATATACTAGAGTGTATAAAAATAAATCTAAGAAGTTTTTTTTAAAAAAAGTACATTTTAATACATTTTTTCTATTACATACAATGAATGTTAGATTGGTATAATTTTAAAAAAGAAGATTTGGATAATAAAAAAGTAATTCCATTGCAGCTGATTTTTTCAGTAAATTTCTCTCTCCATTTATTAAAGATTGGAAGTAAACATCCTTAAATTCTACTTGTGATTCTTCAGATGAACATCTTCTTTTAAGTTGTTGAAAATATTGTTTCATATTCAATGATTTAAACATTTCCAATTTGCATTTAATAAGTTCCTGCATTCGAATTAGGTGGCTCATTGTTGTTGACGAGAGCGAAATGTAAACATTATTTTCACAAAATTTAAAATTTTTTTTGTTAACATACCAAAACGATGATATAACCAACGATTGTAAATTGATGGGTGTCATTTCTATTAGTGTATCATTCGTAATAAAATTTTCAATTTCATCACTTTTTTCCATTAATTTCTCCCAATTTTCGATGTACAATGTAATTGATTTATTAAAATTTGAAGAATGAAGTTGAATAATTGTATTATAACTGATGGGGTGTATACCAATTTTCAAAAATTTTGATCCACATGGTGTTAGTGGTAATTTGAACGCACAAAGCAAACCCTTGCAGGATTGGTTTATAGTTTGCATATAATTTTCAACTTGAACTTGAGTCATTTTTATACTTTTTATTGAAATAAAAGTGATTTATGTAACAAAATAACTCACAAAATTTTTTTACTTGTATATTGGGAACTGACCAGTGGGTGTGGCTTAAAAAACATGGCTACGTATTGTGTGCAAGTAAAGAGTTACTGATATGTTTACATTAGATTAGTGTTGTGAATTTTATTTATTTATGTTTACTATCGAGGAAATATTTAACTGGGTCGGATCAAATCCAGCTCAGAAGAATATTAAAGATGCCGAAAGAATAATAGCAGCGGGTCATTTACTAAAATGTGGTAAAAATATTGAAAGTATAAACAGTGATGTTGTGACTTTTTCGGCATTGTGTTTACAAACATCTCATCTAAAAGAAAAACCTCACGAAATTGAGGGATCAGTTTCAAAAACTGGAAAAATTTTAAGTCTAAAATGCTCATGCAAGGCTGGCAAAGGAACACAATGTAAACATGTAGTAGCTGCTTTATTATATTGTTACCGGTAAGTAATTTTCTAACCTCAATTTTCACAGAGAAAAAGAAATTAATTATTTAATGACATTAATTTTTATTTTAGGAAAGGAAATCAACTAGATGTCTTATCTGCGACTGATAAAAAATGTGGATGGAAAAATAAGCAAGAAAAAATTGTTAACCCGTCAGCACTCTTGTTATGAGCATTTTGCTCACGCTCAATTTAAAACAATGATAACTTTTTTTTTTCAGATGGAAAGGGTAGACGAAATTTTTTTTACCTTCAAATAAATATATCTATTTTTATGTTATAAACTTTTCAAAAGCTCTAGTGTTTACATAATTAATTAATAATTATTTTTCTTATCTGCTTCAGAAATTGTGAGCATTTTTCTCATCACGAGAATACAGGTGTAACAATAAAAAATTTACTTTCGGTAACCATCGCGTCAGTTCGTGTGCCTCCGTAAGCGTACAATTGTTCGGTTACTCTCGGTATATTTCGTTACTTTAAAACTTATCTTTTTTCACAAGTGCAATAACATACACGTTAATAGTATTTTTATTTATTATTTATATAATAGTAATAGTAAATATTTGTTAATTAACTAAAATAATAAGTTGATGTAAGGCAGATGTGATTTATATGTAAGTGATTATATTTTACTATCATAAATATTATTACATGTCACATTGAAAATACTGTTTATCTGTAGATAACCTCAATAAATATAAGTTTTGGTATTTTCAATATATTAAAACTTATTTCTTATTATTTGACTTCAATGTAGTTAATTTAATCATAGCTAATTATTTATTTACGTAATTGCAGATCATTATGGGTTCATCATATACTTTACGTTCATCAAAAAAAAAATTAGAGCCCACAGAGGAAGAGGAAATTGACCAAAATATTCTTGAATTTCTCCATTTTGATGAAGAGGAAGAGTCAGACACTGACCTAAATGAGAACAACAGTGATCACAATACAGACACTGAACAGTCTGATACTTCTGAAGATGACTCTAGTAATAAAAATAATAATAACAACAATAATAATAACGAGTATTTACTTGGTAAAGATAAGACGACTAAATGGGAGCTAGATCCACCAAATCAACGTGTAAGGACAACTAAAGCTAACATTGTTACTCACTTTCCAGGAGTGAAAGGTCCAGCTAAAAATGCAAACAATATTATTGATACTTGGAAATTATTTTTCCCATTAAATTAATTGAAAATTAATGTGAACATTTGAAATGGATAAATCTACTGCAATAAATAATTCAAAAAATTATCAAAAATAATTTCAATCCTATAATTTTCAAGTGATTTTATATTTCCCATTAATTAAAACTATTTATTATTTAAACAGGTAATTATATTAATTTAAAAATATTAATATAATGTAAACAGCAAGTTACTTAACTATTATGTAGAGGTTATGATTCATACATTTAAAAACTAATTAAGCGCGCGAGATATTGAGCGCATGCGCATAGAGCGTGAGCAAATTTCTCATCACAAGAATAAAGATTACTAAAAAGTTGACGAGAGTGCTGACGGGTTAAAGAATACAATTCAACACCAATTCTCCAACATGCTTGTTTTTCAAAGGTAAAACGTAAATATGTAAGTAGCCAAAATGTAACAGAAGACCCGGTAGCTGCGAATAATTCTTTAAGTCAGCAAGATGCAGATGAAGATCTTGATGATGTTTACGAAGGTGAAGTCTACGAAAAAGTTGTTTCTACGAGTGTTATAAAACGCAAGTGTCCAGGATGGATCGACGTAAAAAAGCTTACTGAAGATGAAAAAAAGCTCATAGTTGAAAAAGTTCGAACTAGATTGAAAGACTCGGCGTTTTCTAAGCATTAGTAAAAATAATTGAATATATTGGTGTATTTTAATTGATTTGTGTTTATAAGCTTCAATATTAATATTTTTTTGATTACTTTGCAGCGTTGGAAGGCATGAGTCTGTTGTGGTTGAGCGTAATCCAGAAGTTGACGTTACTGATTTAGAAAAGCAACAATTTAAAATGATATTTACGTTACAACGAAGCGAATTGTTGGAGAATATCCGAAGTTTAAAAATTGCTGATTTAAAGGAGTGTTGTGTTGAAACTGTCAAAATGTTAAATTGCAATTGTGAAGAAGTCTGTGTAAAAACAAAATTATATTACTCTGAGTGGCATAAAGAGAGAAGATTTCGAATAACTGGATCAACTTGTTATCAGTTATATACTTACACATCGAATAGGAATCCTGATTGGCAGAAAAAATGTGATTCCTTTTTCTCTCCAAAAAACTTTCGAAGTGAATACACAGATTATGGTAAAAAAACTGAAGGGGAAGCTCGGGAATGTTTTAGAAAAGCTACCAATAAAACTATAGTTGAAACAGGATTGATAATATGTCAACAAAATCCGTGGCTGGCATACTCTCCTGATGGTGTGATTTTCAAAGATGGAAAGCCGTCAGAATTATTGGAAATTAAGTGTCCTTTCCAAGGCAAATCCAAAGATATCGATACTGTTCTTAATTCTGTGGTAGGGAAATTTTTAATTCGAGATGGTGAAAACTTAAGCTTGAAGAAAAAACATGAGTATTATGGACAAGTGCAATTAGGAATGGCTGTTGTCAATGTTCAAAAAACGTCATTTGTGATGTATTCATCGTTTGACAAACGAGCTTGCATTATGACTGTTAATTTTGATAGTGTATTTGTTGAAAAAATGTTGTCAGCTTTAAAAAAACGCATATTATCAGAGAATGCTACATTTTATTTGTACAATGAAAAATTCTGTTAGCCAAAGTTCATTACAATCTTAAGTAATATTAATAAATAGAAGAATTTTATAGATTGAAATATTGTTTATTAGTCTTAATTTACATTAAACTGTTTTTTAAATATTATTTACAATTTGTTTTTTTATTATTGTTGCATAAATTTATCATCTTTCAGTATGGGCGAACTGAGATTGACTGTTGCACAGATAACAGTGAAAATATCTTCAATAATTGGTACCAGTTTCACCGACATTGTTTCACCAACCACAGCAAAGGTTTTGATTCGTTGATTTGATCTTTCAATATGCACTCGAGCTTTAGCAACTTGTGAGGTGAGGATGGCTTCACTTTGGGAAAATTGTTTCTTATCTTTTAAGAAAGGTGGTCTTATAAGTTTCCAATTTTTTCGAGCACAAAGCTCGTCTATTAAAAATCCTCGATCACACATAACTCCATCATTGACTTCTAACAAATTTATTAATTCACAGTTAGAAAATATTTCTGTATCGCTAGCTCTTCCTCCAAACGGTTTACTTACAAACGTTATCAGCCCTCCTGGTGATACTCCGGTCATAATCTTGATTGTTGGAGATGATTTATAGTTTGAATAAACAACTTCCTGACAGCACAATTTAGTTGGAGCTTGTATGAAAATCTCGGTGCAATCTACAACCACCCTCACGTCTTCGAAACCTTTAAATACTTTTGGTAAGTTACGAGAGATCTCATCTCTTGATGGCCAAGTAATCATAGGTTTTAATGTTTCACTTAACATTTGTAAAGTTTTGTATATAATTCGTTGACAGTGCCTCGGTGTGCAATTATTAAAAATTATTGCTAGAAATGAATACGAAAGATTCTGTTTTAACTTTACGTACGTCATGACTATTTTATCCTTCAAGCTCATTTTACTGTTATATAAAGACCGTCCATAATTATCATTTACCAGCTCAACAATTAAATCCAACATTTCATACGACTGAATTCCTGTTGCTGTTCGTAAATTTTCCTCGGTGTTGATAAAATCCATGAATGATGGTTTAATAAATACAGTTTCCACTTGAACTCCGACATCTATGCAGGATTTTTCAGATGGTACTTCATCAACATTATCATTACTCAAAAGATCTTCACCACTTTTATCTGGTAAAATACTGTCTAAATTTTCCACATTACAATCCTCACTTATATTTGTATGTTTTTTGTCTGCTTTTTTTTTCGAACTCCGATTTAATCGACGCTGATGTCGCGCCTCTTTTATTTTTTCAGCTTGAGCTGATACTTTGCTAGAAGTCGGCAAATTGCACGATGGAACACATGATTTTTTTAGCGTCATTTTTTTTGTTATGATATCTGCAAAGATAGAAATTTTTTTAATTTATAAATTTAAATTCCTTAGCATGTTTAAGGTTAAGCATTGTCAACTTACCTGGTAGAATAAAATCACTTCTCTTAAAATGTAAAGAGCACACTCTCATATGGGGATTTGTATCTTTTAATTTTAAAGCACGTTGCCAGGCTTTAAACCTATCAATTTTTTCTTTTACTCCAAAATAATTCTCAACATAAACAAAACTACTACCAGGTTTAGGTACAGCATGGAAACTGATTTCTAAATTTTCATGGGATTTACTACCACAACCATTCACAGCGCAATAAACTCTACTTTTATTTTTTGAACGAAGGTTTGATTTAATGAGTTCCATTTTAGAATAATTAATTTTTTTTTATTTTTTAATTAATTTTTATGAATTATTTCATATACTTGTATACTAAAGTGCACACTAAAACTAGTATTTTTTTTTGCCACCAGAAGTCGTGATCGAAATGGTCAGTTGCCAATAGTAAAAAATAAGAATGATTTTAAGTTGAAATATCTTGTGTGTTTTATATAAAATAATGATACCCCCTCTACCATGTTAGGGAAAACACGGTGGATTACCACCATTATACAAATTTTAATAACTAGTAAAATAAATTCAGGGGGTTGAATGATGATGATGAGTCATAGGAGGGTGTTAATGTGTATGTAAAACAATAAATAAATATATATTTTGAAAGACTGTTATTGCCACCATGTAGTGGCAACAAGGTGTATTTGGGAACAGCTGGTGGATTTTTTATCGTAATTACTTTATAGATAAGAGAAAATTCGAAGGTTCAATAGATGAAGTACATTCAAGGTGATTGAAATGATAATGAGTAATATGGGGGTGTTTATTGTATGTTTAAATGATATAAACGAATTTATTTTGAAACACTATTATTGTCACCACGACGTGTTAACAAGGAGTATTTAATCACCCTAAAATCCAACTCTGCCTATATTTTTATAACGGTATATTATCATGCATATTATTTTTGGTATTCCATAAATCAAATGTTTCTTATATGTTTTGATAAAAACTTAATGTTACATTTATTGATTGTGAATTTTGATAAAAATCAAGAAAATACCAATAAATTAAGAGTTTTTTTTGAATAGCCAGGTGAAAATGTGTCATTTTTAATGAATTAAAACAATATTTTTAGTTTCATACGGGGGGGTGAGGAGTATGAGTCATTAATGCATGCTTAAGGGGTGAGACTTAATATTTAGGTGGAAACACACAATTTTTAACAATTATTTGAAAGTGTTGACCGTTTTGTATAAATAGTGGAAATTATAGTTAAAAGATAGTTTTGTATTTCTTGAGTAAGAGAGTTGATTGGTGAATATAATGTATTGTGATTGTAACATTATATTTATTATAATAAATATAAGATTCTTCTAGACATGCAATGGTTTAATGAAGATGTCGAACGTGAATTAATAGAGACGTGTAAATATTTGGAAAATAAAAATTTGCTTATAAAACAAAACAACCTTTCAAAATTTTGAAAAAAGATAAAAGTTTGTACCAAACAATCTGTATTTGAAAGTATAGATTTAACGTGAGAGGAAAAAAGAAGAAGAAAAAGAAGAAAAAAGAAGAAGAAGAAGAAGAAGAAGGAGTTTCAAACAAGTGTTTATCAAATTTGGATAGAAATAAAAAATTAAAAACATGGCGAAAAAAATATTAAAGCAAAAGTTTTTAGAAAATGGTGAGTTGTTTTTGTTGAGTTTATCTTTTTTACATACCAATTATTATTTTTACATTTCAGAGTGGGTTCATCAACAAACTGGGTTCAAAAACAACATCTTTACGGGGCAATCATACAATTTTTCAAATACAATAAGTGTGAAAGAGTTGTTTTTGGATAAGAAAGACTTAGTATATAATAAAATTAGTGATTATTTAAAATTGCATTTTAGACTAAAAATAAGCATTCTTATTTGCTGTGAGATGTGTATAAAGAAAGGTGAAAATGAGGTTATAGACAAGTTTTTTTTTCAAACCAAGCTGGAAACATATGATGCTACAACAAACTTTTCTAAATGGTATAGCGATAGTAGAAAAGACATAGATCTCAAAATTGAAGAATTTCAAAAACGCGGTAGCGGAGGGGTTGTACAGAAACTGATTTATATTCAATTGTTTATGGGTAAAAACGACGTGTTAAATTCTGGTGGAGGGTCATATATCGCGCTACCGACCTTTATAAAAGGAAAAAAAGCGTGTGTGAATATTTTAAATCAGGATAATTATTGTTTTTTGTATTGTATTTTAGCGTCTATTTATAGAAAACGTAACCCTCAAAGGGTTCAAAACTATACAGAGTACATTCACACCTTAAATATAAAGGGTATTAAGTTTCCAATTGAAATTCGTGATATCCACAAATTTGAGAAACTGAATCCTGAAATATCTATTAATGTATATGGACTAAAATCGGATAACAGAACGGTTATTGGACCATTATATCATACAAAAAGTGTTAAAATTAATCATGTTAATTTGCTACTCATTAGTAAAGGTGAAAAAACGCACTATGTTTTAATACGTGATTTAGGACGTCTATGCAGTTCTCAAATATCAACTTCTCTTAAAAAGCAATTTATCTGTAGCAGATGTATACAACCCTTTTCATCTCAACAAAAACTTGATAATCACTTAGAAATGTGTAATGATTTTGATGCTGTTAAAATAGTTTTCCCTGAAAAAAATTTCATAGAGTTTGAACATTTTAATTATAAATTTAAAACAGTTCTAACGATTTACGCAGATTTTGAAAGTCTTCTACAACCTGTTTCAAAGTGTTCAAATAATGGAGAATTTTCATATACGGATTACTTTCAACATCATACTCCATATTCGGTAG
Source organism: Chrysopa pallens (assembly GCA_020423425.1). Classification (NCBI taxonomy): domain Eukaryota; kingdom Metazoa; phylum Arthropoda; class Insecta; order Neuroptera; family Chrysopidae; genus Chrysopa; species Chrysopa pallens. The sequence goes on from JAEMTY010000036.1 coordinate 39,522, forward strand.
CCATGTTTGGTGTTTTTGCTTACCATAAAGAACTAAATTTTTTTTGGTTATATCGAGGTGTAGATGCCACAAAAAAATTTGTTGATAAACTTAGAGAAATAGCCAATCAATATTCATTGTATATTAAACAAGATTTCAAAATTCATATGACAGAAGCAGATGAAATATCATTTCAAACTGCAACTGAATGTTATATTTGTGAAAAACCTTTTCAAAATGGTGAGCAAAAAGCGCGAGATCATATTCATTTGTTAAAAGAAAACAACTATGCTGGGTGTGCACATGTGACCTGCAATTTGAAAAATCAGTTACCTAAATATATCCCGATAGTTTTTCACAATGGTGCTAATTACGACTTTCACTTTTTGATTAGAGAATTGAACTTCAATAAACATCCAATAGAAATTTTAGCGATAACCAATGAAAAATACATTTCAATATCAAAAAAAGTAGGTGATGTAAAATTAAGGTTTTTAGATTCTTACAAATTTTTGAATTCATCTTTAGATAAATTAGTTAAAAATTTATCATCTGAAGATTTTATATTTTTGAAGGAGGAATTTGGATCTCATCCGTACTATCACCTTTTAAAACAGAAGGGTATTTTCCCATATGATTATGTAAATAGGTGGGAGGTATTTGAAGAAAAACAATTACCCCCCATTTCATCCTTTTATAACAAACTTAACGATTGTGAATTATCGGAGGAAGAATACAACCACGCTTGTAATGTGTGGGATAAATTTAATATAAAAAATATGGGTGAATATAGTGATTTGTATTTAAAGTGTGATGTACTCCTGATGGTTTGTGCCATCGAAAAATTTCGTAATGTATCATTAAAAATCTATAAATTAGACTGTATGCATTATTATACTATACCTGGATTGGCTTATGATTGTATGTTAAAAGTAACAAAGGTAAAAATGGAAATAATTAAAGATATTGACAAAATTAATATGTTAGAAAGTGGTATCAGAGGTGGTTTGACTATGGTATCTAAAAGGTATGCTAAGGCGAATAATCCATTCATGGAAAAATTTGACACATCTATACCAGAAGCATATATTACATATTTTGATATAAATTCACAGTATGCAGAAGCAATGACATACCCACTACCTCTCTCAAATTTTACATTTTTAACAGAAAATGAAATAAATAATTTAAAAATAGAGGATATTGATGAAAATGGAGAAATGGGTTATATTTTAGAGACCACTATAAGTATACCACAACACTTACACAACGTTCAGAATTGTCTTCCATTTTTACCAGAAAGGAAAAAAATTGGGGGTGTTGATAAGTTGGTTACAACATTTTTTAAAAAGGAAAATTATGTATTACATATAAGAAATTTAAAACAATGTATAAAGTTTGGTTTGGAATTAGAAAAAGTTCATAGAGTTTTACGATTTAATCAATCATGTTGGCTAAAGACATATGTAGAGTTAAATGCAAGGTTAAGAAAATTAGCTTCCAACGAGTTTGAAAAAAATTTTTTCAAATTAATGGTCAATTCTGTTTTTGGGAAATTTTTGGAAAATGTACGTAATCACAGACACATAAGAATTGTTTGTAGGTGGGAGGGAAGATATGGATTGAGAAAAATGTTAGCAAACCCAAGATGTAAAAACGTGACATTAATTGAAGAGAATATTGCTATAATAGAAATGGGTAAAGAGGAAATCGTTTATTCAAAACCTATAATTGTGGGGGTTTGTATTCTCGAAATCGCGAAAACCATGATATATGCCTTTTATTACTGGTTTAAACAATTTTTCACATACATTGAACTCTGTTACACAGATACAGATTCCGTGATAATATATGTCGAGTTGAAACCAGGGGAATTAAATATTTATGAAGTGATAAAACAAAACACTGAGAAATTTGACACATCAAATTATGATGAAAATAATGTATATAAAATTCCGTTAGTAAACGCAAAAAAAATTGGGGTTATGAAGGATGAGAGTGGTGGGCGTACAATTTCGGAATACATAGGTTTGCGTCCAAAAATGTACGCGTATAGATTGGATAAGGAGGTTGATTGTACTAAACGTGCAAAGGGGATATCTCGAGCATGCGTTAAAAAGATTACTTTTGACGATTATTATAATACACTATTTCATAATCAACAAAGTTTTGTAAAAATGTTTACTATTAGAAGTAAAAATCACAATTTGTATACTATTGAACAGAATAAGAAATCATTATCGTGTAATGATGATAAAAGATTTATTTTAGCAGATAATATACACACATTAGCTTTAGGACATTATAAAATTGGAAATGAAATAAAATAGATGTTTAAATATAAAAAAAATGTATTTTTATTTATTGAATTAAACAATTTGTTTTTACAATAAATCCTTGCTATTAATCCAAAACTTCCCTGGAAAACCAAGCCATTTTACATAAATTTTCTTTCCACGCCTCTTGAAAATTTTCTCAATCAAATAAGAATTTGGATAATTTGATTTTAACAGTTCATGCGTATAAAATGCACCTTTAATTGGATTTTCATTTAAATCATGTAACATATAAGAAATTGGATGAGTCTTCCGAACACGAACCACTTTAAACACCTCTACTGACCAATTTGGAAGATATGATTTATCGAAAACAGATTTGTGTTTACTAATCCGCACATAATCATTTATTTTAAATTTCGGTTTTTTTTCCTCGATATAGTTGTAATTATATACGGTAGATAATAGTTCTTGTTCATTCGTTTTATTAACATGAGACGGTGGGATTTTGATGGTTCTGTGTTTTGTATCGTTGTATTGTTTACAAATTTTTTGTAGTGAATCACACCAGTTATAAGAACCTTGTAAATTAAAATTTTTATAAAGCAAACCTTTAAAAGTTCGAATAAATCGTTCGCATATGGCTGCTTTCTTTGTGGAAAATGTAGAATAATGATTTATTTTTTTTCTTTTCATCAATTGTTGAAAGTATGTGTTGTAAAATTCCTTTCCCATATCACTCTGAATGTTTTTGATTGGTGGACACCGTTGTAGAATTTTATTCATTGCTTTAGTAACTTCTACTCCTCGTTTGTTAAAGATTGGTTCAACATATGCAAATTTTGAAAAAATGTCTATAGCAGCTAAAATCCATTTAAATTTTTTATTATACCTGACATGCATCGACATATCAATTAAATCTATTTGAAGAGTATCTCCTATCCCAAGAATTATGGTTTTTAGCCTGGGAAAATTGCGTCTTGAAGGAGCATGAATTTCTTTAACAATATTGTGTTTTTCCATGATTGATGTACACTAATCCCTCTCACAAATAGTGCATTTTTATTTATATATATTTGATAAAAACGTGTCAAAATAGATGGTATACAATTTTAGGAAGTAGTGAAGCAGGCGGTACAAAAATTTTTACTGCGCCCCTCCCCCCCCCCCGGCAGTCAAATTTTTTCCGAGCGCGGTATATAAGTTTTTCCGCGGCGGGGGCGCGAGCCGGACAAAATATTTTCCGCGGGCGGACACACTTTTTTCCGGAGCGCGCGGCGGGGCGGCGGGCGGCGGCGGGCGGTGTCGCATGTTTGTGTTTTTTTATTCTCATAAATACGTAGAATTACTTCATTTTTACCTAAGTGTAATGCTATTAGTACTACTACTACTACTACTCACGATCTGAAAGAAGAAAAGAACAGCATGGGGAGTGAGGGATGTTCATTTTAAAAAAATAAAACCATACAAACAATTTTTAAAAATTACTTTTTTTATTTTTATATCATTTAAACAGAGGATAGATAATATATTAAAATCGGTATAGATAATATATTAAAATTGTTACACACCACTATTTCCTAAATCATCGAAATTTTTTCTTTTTAAATCATTGATGATGGTACACGAAAACAGTTTTCGGGTATTGAATCTTTCGATACAATTAAGTCTGGTGTATCATCCATCTCAGACATACAGGAATGTCTTAACACCACTGTTAACTGAAAATTCAATAAATATTCGCTTATTTTTCTACGAATGAACTCTTGTTCGTACACATCAAACGATGGAAGTCTACCAATTTCACAATACCGAACACCCTGCTCTAAATTCTGCTCATAATCAAACACGTTCTCACAAAATATTAATGTTCTAACACTCTCTTCTTCTTCAAACAGCGATCGGCATAACTCCGCCGTGTCTTTAGCAAATTCCTCCAAATTATTAATTTCATTTACGAAAGTTATTGCTTTCATTTTTTGTTGTTGCTTCTTTGTGAATATTTTAAAAACTAAAGTCCTTCTGTTTGATTCTACTCAACTATTCATTTGTTGTATTTTTTTCTAATAATTACTCTTTTTTTGTTTATTTTCAAAAACAACACATCAAAAAAAGTTTGCCCCCGATTAAAAGAGATACGCTTGACCTCCAGGCATACAAATTATGTGATGTAATCCAATTTTGTTTTTTATTAAAGGGGTGGTTGATCGCCTAGTGGATTTTTCTCTATCACTCCTTCTTCTTCAAGTTCTTCCAAAATTGCAATTATTTCATTATTCACTGATTCGTTCCCTAGGGATTTTGATGCGTATAACAATCTCAATCTGTCAATTATTTCATCTAATTTGTTCCAATATACAATGTTTGGTTTATTTAACGATTTAAAATAGTCTCCTCCATCTTTCTCCATCATCAATTTTGTTATGAAATATCTATATTTATAAGATCTTGTATTTTTATATCGAGAGCTTAAAGCATTTGTGTCTTTCAATATTTGTTTATACATTTCAACATCTTCACCGCTATATGTATGTGGAGGTTTTTTATTAACCAATAAATTTACAAGCCCCATACTGAGTGTATATGCTTGGTGACCCACAATAATATTTGCATCATTGAAAATCACCCTCTTGTCACCTATATACCACGCATGTTTTTTCTTATCATATCTCAACCCGTAGCTATTAACATCACCTTTCAATAATTTATAAAGGGACTTCAAAATGTCATCGGATAGATATTGAGTATTGCCAGGTGTTATTAATGAAGCTAGGTTTCCATCAAAATTTACTGCATCTAACGACTCATCCTCCATATTATTTTCTTCTAATGTTGAATTTTCACCATCTTCTTGTTTTTCATCCTTTATTAACTGGTTTTCTGGTTTAACATCTTCAATTTTATTTTTTTTTTCATTTGAGTGTAAAGGTAATGTAAGGGATGTGATCAATGGTTTATACAGCTGTTGAAGAGATGTTTCACAATCTATACGATTACGTTTTAAGTTCAAATATTTCTTTTGAATATTTTTAGTTGCTTGTAGAATTTCTTTTTTTATTTCTTGTGTCTCCATTTTTTTCTTTTTTACTATTGTTGTTGGTTGTGTATGTATTACTGCTACCTCACAATTGAATAAATTCATCTAAGTTTCGCCTATATCTACCATTTTTCAATGGTGATTCTAAATCAATTGTTAGGAAACCGTAATCACTCTTCCAACATTTCTTGCATATTTTTAGAAATTTACTTAATATCATATCTGTATTTACAAGATTTTGATAAATGTGTTTCAAGTTTTGTAAATCCTGCTTGAACACTATTAAAAAATTACAATTTTCACGAAGAAAGTGTTTTGGTAGGGCTGCCCAACTTTGTGTTAAATAAAAGCAATCAACTCCCTTATGCCGACCCATTGCGTAAAATATTTTGATGTTATTCTGTTTATCAAACGCTACATCATCAAAAAGAAACACACTGTTGGGCTTCACTTCATCCGGTGAAATCACTTCGTCATTATCAGAAAATGTATGCAAATTAACACCCTCCACGTTTTTTATGATTTCTTTCAATATTTCATACTTGGGTTGATTCAAACTTTTTGAAAATATATAAATGTTTTCAAAAGATACTCCGTTTTCACTTTGCAATATAGATAAAAGCAAATTTGTTTTTCCACAACCACTAGGCCCCGCAATAATACACCTAATTGCATTTGGAAATAATTTTCCATGTCTATTCTCACTTTGCGGTTTATAATTATAATCAAAATTTTTAATTGGTAATAAAGTTGTCTGCTTGAGAAATTTCATCTTAGTGTTTGAAGAGCATTCGAGGAAATAAGTATTTATACATTTTGTATTCTTGTTATGGAAAATCTCTTGCTTTTGTTAAGAAATAAACCCTATATTATTAATCTAATTACACATAAGGAATTATTGTTTATATTCAACAATAGCATTTCTATTGTTGGTACAATTTATGATATTATTCCACTTCATATCAAGTGTGAAATTGAAAACAGTTATTGTGTTAGCCACCACAACACTTTGAATCAAACCGATCATTTTGATGGTCCTTTACCTTTAAGAAAACGGTGTCGTGTTTGCATCAAAGCTTTAAATTTAGATGAAGCAAAATAATAAAATATATGGCAGAGGAATCATTAACAAATTAATCGATAAATTACCTTTTGAATTACATCTACCAAAATATAAATTTTGTGGTAAATATTTCTTTTATTATTTTTTTATAATAGTTGTATTAATTCTTATTATTATTATTATTATTATTATTATTATTATTATTATTATTATTATTACTAGGCCCTGGTACAAAATTAGATGAAAGATTGAAAAGAGGAGACGTTCCACTAAACCAACTTGACAACGCTTGTAAAGCACATGATATTTTGTATAGCCAAACATCGGATTCAAAAAAAAGGGCTTTTGGTGATCGTGTTTTAAGTGAAAAAGCGTGGGAACGATTTAAATCTTCAGATAGTTCTTTAGGAGAAAAAACTAGTGCCTGGTTAGTTTCAAACATAATGAAACTAAAATCAAAAATGGGAGGGGGAAATCGTAGAATGAAGAAGAAAATACCTCTTCGTAAAATTGTTGACAGTGCTAGATCTTCATTAAAAAATAAAAAAATTTCAAACATGATTGAAGGTATTAATATATCATTAAACGCAGCAAAAAAAACTGTTAAAAAACATGGGAAAAAAAATGTACGTCTACCTAGGATTTTACCCATTCCAAAAAGTGGGGGTGTACTTCCAACCTATTTTTGCCGGTCTGAGTGCATTGGGGGGTTTAACGGGTGGAGCGGCTGCTATAGCCAAAACAATTAATGATGCACAGAAAGCCAAAGAGTTTATTAAAGAAAATAAAAGACATAACAAAGCTATTGAAATTGGACTTAAGGGTGGGAATGGTATATATTTAAAAAGGTATAGGCAGGGGCTAGGACTTTATATGAATCATAACAAAAATTTTTTTTAAGCCGCTTACCCAATAGACCGCTAACAAATTATGATCTTTATATGGAAGTAAAATTAAACATTTTCGGGGGGTTTTCATGCGAGATACTTTACCTGCTCGTGTTAGAAGAAACGAATGTGGCATAGTTAATTTAGATGAAAATAAATCGAAGGGGTCTCATTGGGTTTGTTATTATAAGGCTAATTCAATTGTTTTGTATTTTGATTCGTTTGGAAATTTACCCCCTCCAAAAGAAATCATTAAATATCTTGGTTCAAATATCTTATATAATCACGAGAGATTTCAAAAATATAGTGAATTTTATTGCGGTCATTACTGCTTGATGTTTCTTTATTATTGTGATAATGCCTACTTTAACGTTAACAGGAAGGTCATCTCAACTTAAAGCAGAGTATTTTCCTACTATCGACTGTAGTGATGGTAAATATGAATGTGCTCTTGTTGCATTGTATTCATATAATTCAGTTTTAAATGTAACTAATTTAAATAATCAATTTTTATTCGGGGGGAAAACCATTACAATTCCTCCTGGTAGATATGAGTTTTATGAAATCATAGATGAAATTTAAAAAAAAAATTAATCAAGAGTTTACATGGGAAACTATTCTTAACCCTTCAATTGGTGATAGAAAATTACCTACAATTAATATTAGAGTGAATCATAACACCTTTAAAACAGAAATTGAAGCTTCAGAAGTTGTGGGTTTTCACTTAAAAAACAGTCTTGGAAAACTACTTGGCTTTACTAAAACTATCGAACTAACTATTCCTAATAAAACTTATATATCTGACGACATTCTACAAATACACTCATCTAATGCTTTTTTTGTAAACTGTAGTATAACAAAGGGGCTATATTTGAATAATCGTAAAACACATCATATTTATTGTTTCTATCCACGAGAAGATTCAGGGTACAAAATTATTGAAACCCCAAAAAATATCATTTACTATCCGGTAATAAAGGAATACATTAGTGACATAACGTGTTCAATTGTTGATCAGAAGGGGGAGTTTATTGATTTTAACAACGAGGAGATAACCATAGTTCTACATATTAGAAAATGTTAATTGTTAATAATTCTAATAATGCATATAAAGTTTATCCTAAAAAGAATAACATCAGTGTAAATCGAAATTTAAAGAAGCGAGGTGAATATTCCATTTCAAAAATAAATAGAAAGTTTTTAGAATCGATTAATTACATCGTTAAAATATAATCAAACAATGGATATTTTAAATGTTACGGAAAAGCCCGGTTTCGACGATACAATTGTAGCAAATGAAGTTCACACATACAACCCTTATGTTCATTCGTTTGATTACGGAGATGAGATAAGGATACCCATTAATCAAACAGATTTATACGTAAATCCATCCGAGTCTTATATATTCATCTCTGGTCAACTTGTTAAAACAAAAGATAACACAAAAGCCGTTTCAACTGATGGAGAAATGCGGGCAAATTTTGGAATGTTTTTGTTCGAAGAGATGAAATATCTAATCAACGGTCATGAAGTTGATCGTTGTAAACAACCAGGTATTACTTCAACAATTAAAAATTATCTTTCCTACTCAAAAAATGAAAGTGAGGCTTTACAAATTGCTGGTTGGTGGTCTCCTCTAAGTGATGCTGCAGTTATGGATTTGGTTGATTACGAATATCGATTTGAAATTGCAATTCCTTTAAGAATAGTTTTTGGACTAATGGAGGACTTTAAAAAGGTTATCATTAACGTTAGGCATGAATTGGTTCTGACAAGAGCACGTAGCGATGCAAACTGCTTTTTAAAAAAAGCAGGTGGAGAGGATTGTAAAATTAATATTTACAAGATTCAATGGAAAATACCACATGTCACCCCAGGGGACAAACAAAAATTACAATTATTAAGATATTTGGAAACAAGTACATGGTTACCAATTGGTTACAGAAGTTGGGATCTCTATGAATTTCCTTCACTTCCTGAAAGTACTAATCAAACGTGGAATGTCAGAAGCAGTACTCAGATGGAAAAACCACGATTTGTAATTTTATGTTTTCAAACTGACAGAAAAGGAAATGATAAAAAGAAAACTGTTTTTGATCATTGTAATATTAAATCTGCAAAATTATATCTAAACAGTGAGCAATATCCAAACGATCAACTAAATTTTGATTTTGCAAAGGGACATTATGCACAATTGTATAATATGTTCACCGATTTTCAAACCGCCTATTATAATAGAAGATCAGATCCTCTTTTCACCTATAGAGACATGACCACTGTTTGCCCCATGGTAGTATTTAACACTATGAGACAAAATGACACAATCAAATCGGGGAGTGTTGATATAAGAATTGAATGGCAGTTTGATAGAAATGCACCTAAAAAAACATCTGCATTTGCATTAATCATTCATGATAAGTTGCTTGAATACAACCCATTTAGTAATCTAGTAAGACAAATCCAATAAACATCACGACAATATGGTTGCTGTTGTTGATATTCAAGGATTTAAAACAACTAAAAATCAATTTGTGCTCAAAGAAATGGCCATTTTTAAGAATGGTGAATATTTACAACACTACTTGTTTCTCCCACCCTTTGGTTGGAATAATCTGGAAGCAAAATATAAAAAAACTAACAGGTGGTTAATTTTAAATCACCATGGTTTAATATGGGAGAGTGGTGATATTAAATATGCAAAAATTTGTGAAATTGGTGAAAAAATATTTAATAAGGATGAAGAAACTTATGTTAAAGGACTTGAAAAGGTTAAGTGGCTTAAGCAACTGTTTAATCTTAAGAATGTAAAGGATCTTAATAATTATAACTTATCCTGTAATTTTAAGAAAAATAAATTGATAGTGTGTATGGCTCATGTAGATAAATCTAATGTGTGTGCTTTACGCAACGTAATTAATTATTCATGTAGTCTATAATATTAAAATTAGAATAAAAATATCATACTTTGTAGAACCAATAAGATAATAAATATACTTTTTTAAATAATGTTTTGTTTTCATTAACTAAAACCCATTATATGCATAGAAAAAAAATAAATGTGTTAAACGTGCATCTTTTTTAATAACTTCATTGTGTCATCTTTATACACTCTAAGGTTTTATATATTTGTTTATAAATATATAATAAATATTGATTTTTAGAAACAACATACAAAATAATCTCACAAAATTAGACGTAATAGTATACCCTTTGTATATTTTAATATAATTTATTAAATTTATAAAAAATAAATATGAGTATATGATTTTTATTATTTGTTTGTAAATGATATATAGGTATACAATATTACCATCATCAATACACCATATTCAATGCGTCGACAATTTTTTTGAAAGATGATTAGGGGGCTCATCAAATTATGACATCATTCTTTTTTCCTGATGTGATTTTAAAATTTAACTCCTTCAAGAATTTAGTGTTTCTACATCATTCGCTTACAACAAATCGTTTTCTCTCAAGTTATTAAAAATGAATAAAATTATTATAATCAAGTATTTTGTGTGCATTATTGTGTCGTGTGGTGTCATATCACATATAGTGATCAACAATCTCCAAATACATGAAATTAAAAATGATTTTAAAAAAATTAATTTCAATTTCAATAAAATTTACGAAACAATACAAGAAGGGTCTTCTTCAAACGAATGGAATATAACAAACACAATCAACGATTTGTTTCTTTTGGAAATTATGAACGGAATAGAAGATGGACAATCAAAACAATTGCAGTATTTACTGTACATTGAAAGAAACATTACGAGGAACATTAAAAATTTTATAAAAGATCTGACTGGTGTTTTAATGTATAATATAAAACACATCATTAATAACCCCGAAAAAAGTCAAGCAACCCCCTGGTATGATTTTTCTTTGCGTTGTAAAAATGTGCTTTTTCATTCATTTGAACGTTTTATTTTAGATCAATTTTTTCAAATCAGTATAATCGAATATATTCTTAAATATCTTAAATAACTTTGGTAAGTTTTTTATATCCATTTTTTTATTTTAAAAATTTGTGTTTATTTATTCTAATTTTTGTTTTAGATCAATTAAAAATAAATGTTTATCTTAATTTTAAAATTGTATATTATACTTAAAAAAATAACAATTTTTATAATCTAATCCCTCAATAAATAATGAATTGTATATCATATTCGTAAAGTTTTTAAGGAGAATGTGGGAATCGATTCCAATATATATGCAAGAATTATATAGTAGCTGTCTGCGTGAAGGAACCTTCCCAGTACCTTGGAAAACGGCCTCAGTTATACTGTTATTGAAAGGACCTGATAAGGTTAAAAGTGACCCATCATTATATAGACCCATAAGCCTACTAAGTGGAGTTGGCAAAATCCTCGAAAGAATTATAGTGGATAGATTGAACAATATTATGGAAAACAAATGTAATGAATATCATTATAGTTTCCGTGTTGGTCGGAATACTGAAGATGCATAGAGCAGGGTTAAACTTAACGTTACTTAAAATTATTAAGTGGTTGTGTAGTGCGACCATGCATAAAAATAGACGACTTACCGCAGAAGAAAAAAATTAAAATAATTAAAATGGAGCGTATTACAACTAAATATGGGCCATCAATTAAAGTTTTACTGGATATAAGCCTGAATGGTATGGAAAACGAGGGGGTTTTTCTACCATCAAGGTTTGCGGTGTTAACAGAAAATATGATTAAATTATTTAATACAAAACCGGGGTATTTGAGGGTGGAGGAGAAAATTGGAAGAAGCCACCAAATAACGCTGCGCCTATTTGAAGACGATGTTGACATGGAAGAAGAAAGTCAAGCGTTATTTTAAATCATATTGAATTTATGTACTGTAAGATATATATTGTTATTGTTATAAAAATTGTAAATTTATGTTTTTAAAAAATAATAATATAATGGATATTTTTGAAAAAAAAATGGTGTTTATTTTAATTCATTACAATTATGGGGTGCAATGTCGCTACAAAATCATATTGATCTGTTTCAAAATTCGGAGATGATTTATCCCGAATATTTTAATGTGAGTATTGTTGATAAGATCTGTTTAGAAAATTGTAACCAAATATTTTTATAGATGGAATTTTATCAACTTATGGAGGCATGTCGTTGGAGTATACCTACAAAGTTAATAGACGCATTACGGTATTCTTATTTAGAAGTTGATGATTAAAAAAATTGACGCAAAAAAAATCATTTCAAAGAAATTAATTACCTTGAGTTTAGTTGTCTCAAAAAGTTGTCTCCCCTCCTCGATATTTCACAACTACTGGTCCAAAAATATAAAAAAAAAATATTAGAGACTCCTTACCAATTAAACTTTTACATGAAATTGGTTTGGAAAAAATCTTACAACGGATAAGTTTTAAAGCCCCAGGAATGGATAATTTGAAAAACGAAATGTTAAGGAGAATGTGGGAATCGATTCCAATATATATGCAAGAATTATATAGTAGCTGTCTGCGTGAAGGAACCTTCCCAGTACCTTGGAAAACGGCCTCAGTTATACTGTTATTGAAAGGACCTGATAAGGTTAAAAGTGACCCATCATTATATAGACCCATAAGCCTACTAAGTGGAGTTGGCAAAATCCTCGAAAGAATTATAGTGGATAGATTGAACAATATTATGGAAAACAAATGTAATGAATATCATTATAGTTTCCGTGTTGGTCGGAATACTGAAGATGCATAGAGCAGGGTTAAACTTTACGTTAAAGATTGCGAAAAGAAATACATGCTAGGTGTATTTATTGACTTTAAAAATGCTTTCAGCTGCCTCAGGTGGGATCGTATACTTGAAAAGTTGGAAGAATGTGGAATGCCGGAATATGATTTGAATATGTGGAGAAGCTACTTCTCCAATAGATTTGCATGTGTACGTTCAGTAAGAGAAACAGTATGGTTTGAACTAAAGAGAGCCTGCCCTCAAGGTTCAATTGGTGGCCCATTTATGTGGAATCTATGCATGAATGAGTTATTGGAAACAATCGAAAGAATGGATATAAAGGTAACTGCGTTCGCAGATGACCTATTATTAATGTTGGAAGATGACTCGAGATAAATTCTTTAATTTAAGACAAATTTTACACTGAAAAAAATTAACTTGACGCAAAAAAATCATTTCAAAGAAATTAATTACCTTGAGTTTACTGATTCCTCATGTTCTAGAAAGAAGACGCTTGTCTAATCTTAGTAAGGAGCTGAAAGATATGATGGACAAGTTTCTACTCGAGGTTGGTGTTGACGTACCTGAACATCTACCAACACAAGGACCTTCGGAGGAGGCAGTGTGCGTCATTTCCGGAACTCTACTTTTTCGAGTTCTAGCTAAGGAAAGACGGAACCTTTAACATCGAAAGACGACAACCACACTGAGCGCTGAAGAACTCAGGGTAGAAGAACGACTGAAGAGTTATGCACGTTGGCAGTTTCAATGGGATGCTGCAGAGAAGGGTAGGTGGACTCATCGTCTCATACCACGGATTGATGTCTGGCTGAACCGTAGTCACGGAGAAGTCAACTATTATCTCACGCAGATGTAATTAGGACATGGTTGTTTCCGGGCTTATCTGCACCGTTTTAAGAACGATAATTCCCCGGAGTGCCCGTCCTGCCCAGAAGTAATCGAAGATGCGGAGCATGTTTTCTTTGACTGCCCACGATTTAATCGAAAGCGTGATCTACTCGAGATTATCTTACACCGGAGTATCCAACCAGAGACAGTTATCGAAGTAATGCTGTCATCAAGAGCCTCTTGGAACGCCATCAGCAAATTTGCAACAGAAGTCCTTATTTACTTGCGTTCCATCGAAAGAAAAAGGGCAATTGACAACAACTAGAAGAAAGGTAAAATAACACCTTAGCTACCAGAAGAAAGAGCAGTAGCTATATCCTCCCCCCACCCCACGAAGTAATGCCTAACGGCGGATACCATGGGAGATCAGAGTTCAGAGGATAGCGGAGGTTTAAGTCGGTATTAGCCACTAAGTAAATGTTCGAGTCCGACATACCAGGCAAAACATCTAAGTCAGAGATTCGTAAAAGAATTTCCTTCGCTATATATTAAAAAAAAAAAAAAAAAAAAAAAAAAAAAAAAAAAAAACCAACACAAGGACCTAGTCAAAATAAAAAAACCAAAGAAATGTAGATGTCATTTGTGCCCACGAAGTAAAGATAGCAATACTCCCAAACTTTTCTCCAAATGTATGAAAAATGTCTGTCGAATCCACTCTATTGATGTAAAAATATGTACCAAATGTCAGCAATAAGTTTATTTTAGATTATAATTATAATGTTGAGACTAATTATTGACACTGACATTGGAATGCGATAGACTGCGGCTATTTACAATTGTTTTCAGACCATAAATGTTGATATTAATAGAACTAATTCGACGTACATAATTGACGTAGGATTCTTAATACATCGAGTATTGTGGGATAACGATGAAACATTTAACGTTATCTTAGATAAATACGTTCAATATGTACGTCGACATTTTGGTTCCAGAGTTACTGTCGTATTTGACGGATATGATGATTATACGAGAAATATTAAAGCTGCAGAGCAACGCCGTCGAAATGTTGCTTCATCAACATCTTCTGATATTAAATTCGATGAATCGATGACGGTTCCTACCAGTCAACAGAAATTCTTTGCAAATAATCACAATAAATCTAGGTTCATTTCGATGCTGAAAGCAAAGTTTACTGCTGAGAATATATCCGTTAAACAAGCTAATGATGATGCTGATATACTTATTATTGAAACAGCAATTCAGTGTGACAAAGACAACTGTTGTTGTTGGTGAAGATGTTGATTTCCTCGTCTTACTTACTGCTCGAACTCCAAATGAAAAAATTATTTATTTTTTTAAACCCGGAAAAGCCCAAAATCAATCGGAAATATTATACTCATCAAAAAGTTTATCTACTTTTCCTAAATGTCAAAATCATGTATTATTTCTACACACAATAACTGGCTGCGATACGACATCTGCTTTTTACAGGAGAGGAAAAACAACAGTTTTCAAAATGTTTGAAAAAAAAAGATTTACTACAATGTGCTGAAGTTTTTAAAAATAGTAATTCATCTCAACAAACACGTTATCACCAACAGAGTTCAATTTCTTCTTGCTATGTGCGGAGCTCCTAAGAAAACGACTTGCTTAGATAAGTTGCGATACGCATATTTCGTAAAAAATACTGCTCACCAGGTAATTTTGCAAAAAAACTCACCGTTTCGCTAAAAATCGCAACTCATTTTTTTGAACTTTGACCCCGTGCCAGATTTTTAGCACACCTCGGAACGATGACAACTTTTGAGATTTCCTTTATAATGATGTTTTGAACAACTATGCCAATTTTCAGCTTTATGTGAATTTATGTAACCTTGAATGCAGGGGCGTAGCTAGCATTGGATGTTAAACCACGGAGTGCAGTGCAGTGTTTATTTACGCGCTTTATGTAGATACAATGTGCATTACATTGTAATTCAGTACAAACAATATTGTTCTTCTGGTTTAGCAGTATTAGTAGCGATTTTTAAAAGAAATGAGTGTAAGGAAAATAGATTATCCCAGCGGCACTGAGAAAAGAAAAAGTAAACAGAAAAGGGAAGAAGTTATAAAAAAGGTGCCCAAAATTTCTTCATTTTTTCAGAGACAAGATACTGTGAGTGATTTAGATTGGAAAGGTAAGTACTACCCAACCCAGTTATTAGGGGCCCGTAGTGATAAACAAGGAAATCTTTTAATTTCAGTCTGCCCATCTATCCGTCACAAAAAGTTGTCTCCCCTCCTCGATATTTCACAACTACTGGTCCAAAAATATAAAAAAAAAATATTAGAGACTCCTTACCAATTAAACTTTCACATGAAATTGGTTTGGAAAAAAATCTTACAACGGATAAGTTTTAAAGCCCCAGGAATGGATAATTTGAAAAACGAAATGTTAAGGAGAATGTGGGATTCGATTCCAATATATATGCAAGAATTATATAGTAGCTGTCTGCGTGAAGGAACCTTCCCAGTACCTTGGAAAACGGCCTCAGTTATACTGTTATTGAAAGGACCTGATAAGGTTAAAAGTGACCCATTATTATATAGACCCATAAGCCTACTAAGTGGAGTTGGCAAAATCCTCGAAAGAATTATAGTGGATAGATTGAACAATATTATGGAAAACAAATGTAATGAATATCATTATAGTTTCCGTGTTGGTCGGAATACTGAAGATGCATAGAGCAGGGTTAAACTTTACGTTACTTAAAATTATTAAGTGGTTGTGTAGTGCGACCATGCATAAAAATAGACGACTTACCGCAGAAGAAAAAAATTAAAATAATTAAAATGGAGCGTATTACAACTAAATATGGGCCATCAATTAAAGTTTTACTGGATATAAGCCTGAATGGTATGGAAAACGAGGGGGTTTTTCTACCATCAAGGTTTGCGGTGTTAACAGAAAATATGATTAAATTATTTAATACAAAACCGGGGTATTTGAGGGTGGAGGAGAAAATTGGAAGAAGCCACCAAATAACGCTGCGCCTATTTGAAGACGATGTTGACATGGAAGAAGAAAGTCAAGCGTTATTTTAAATCATATTGAATTTATGTACTGTAAGATATATATTGTTATTGTTATAAAAATTGTAAATTTATGTTTTTAAAAAATAATAATATAATGGATATTTTTGAAAAAAAATGGTGTTTATTTTAATTCATTACAATTATGGGGTGCAATGTCGCTACAAAATCATATTGATCTGTTTCAAAATTCGGAGATGATTTATCCCGAATATTTTAATGTGAGTATTGTTGATAAGATCTGTTTAGAAAATTGTAACCAAATATTTTTATAGATGGAATTTTATCAACTTATGGAGGCATGTCGTTGGAGTATACCTACAAAGTTAATAGACGCATTACGGTATTCTTATTTAGAAGTTGATGATTAAAAAAATTGACGCAAAAAAATCATTTCAAAGAAATTAATTACCTTGAGTTTAGTTGTCTCAAAAAGTTGTCTCCCCTCCTCGATATTTCACAACTACTGGTCCAAAAATATAAAAAAAAAAATATTAGAGACTCCTTACCAATTAAACTTTTACATGAAATTGGTTTGGAAAAAATCTTACAACGGATAAGTTTTAAAGCCCCAGGAATGGATAATTTGAAAAACGAAATGTTAAGGAGAATGTGGGAATCGATTCCAATATATATGCAAGAATTATATAGTAGCTGTCTGCGTGAAGGAACCTTCCCAGTACCTTGGAAAACGGCCTCAGTTATACTGTTATTGAAAGGACCTGATAAGGTTAAAAGTGACCCATCATTATATAGACCCATAAGCCTACTAAGTGGAGTTGGCAAAATCCTCGAAAGAATTATAGTGGATAGATTGAACAATATTATGGAAAACAAATGTAATGAATATCATTATAGTTTCCGTGTTGGTCGGAATACTGAAGATGCATAGAGCAGGGTTAAACTTTACGTTAAAGATTGCGAAAAGAAATACATGCTAGGTGTATTTATTGACTTTAAAAATGCTTTCAGCTGCCTCAGGTGGGATCGTATACTTGAAAAGTTGGAAGAATGTGGAATGCCGGAATATGATTTGAATATGTGGAGAAGCTACTTCTCCAATAGATTTGCATGTGTACGTTCAGTAAGAGAAACAGTATGGTTTGAACTAAAGAGAGCCTGCCCTCAAGGTTCAATTGGTGGCCCATTTATGTGGAATCTATGCATGAATGAGTTATTGGAAACAATCGAAAGAATGGATATAAAGGTAACTGCGTTCGCAGATGACCTATTATTAATGTTGGAAGACGACTCGAGATAAATTCTTTAATTTAAGACAAATTTTACACTGAAAAAAATTAACTTGACGAAAAAAAATCATTTCAAAGAAATTAATTACCTTGAGTTTACTGATTCCTCATGTTCTAGAAAGAAGACGCTTGTCTAATCTTAGTAAGGAGCTGAAAGATATGATGGACAAGTTTCTACTCGAGGTTGGTGTTGACGTACCTGAACATCTACCAACACAAGGACCTTCGGAGGAGGCAGTGTGCGTCATTTCCGGAACTCTACTTTTTCGAGTTCTAGCTAAGGAAAGACGGAACCTTTAACATCGAAAGACGACAACTACACTGAGCGCTGAAGAACTCAGGGTAGAAGAACGACTGAAGAGTTATGCACGTTGGCAGTTTCAATGGGATGCTGCAGAGAAGGGTAGGTGGACTCATCGTCTCATACCACGGATTGATGTCTGGCTGAACCGTAGTCACGGAGAAGTCAACTATTATCTCACGCAGATGTAATTAGGACATGGTTGTTTCCGGGCTTATCTGCACCGTTTTAAGAACGATAATTCCCCGGAGTGCCCGTCCTGCCCAGAAGTAATCGAAGATGCGGAGCATGTTTTCTTTGACTGCCCACGATTTAATCGAAAGCGTGATCTACTCGAGATTATCTTACACCGGAGTATCCAACCAGAGACAGTTATCGAAGTAATGCTGTCATCAAGAGCCTCTTGGAACGCCATCAGCAAATTTGCAACAGAAGTCCTTATTTACTTGCGTTCCATCGAAAGAAAAAGGGCAATTGACAACAACTAGAAGAAAGGTAAAATAACACCTTAGCTACCAGAAGAAAGAGCAGTAGCTATATCCTCCCCCCACCCCACGAAGTAATGCCTAACGGCGGATACCATGGGAGATCAGAGTTCAGAGGATAGCGGAGGTTTTAGTCGGTATTAGCCACTAAGTAAATGTTCGAGTCCGACATACCAGGCAAAACATCTAAGTCAGAGATTCGTAAAAGAATTTCCTTCGCTATATATAAAAAAAAAAAAAAAAAAAAAAAAAAAAAAAAAAAAAAAAAAAACCAACACAAGGACCTAGTCAAAATAAAAAAACCAAAGAAATGTAGATGTCATTTGTGCCCACGAAGTAAAGATAGCAATACTCCCAAACTTTTCTCCAAATGTATGAAAAATGTCTGTCGAATCCACTCTATTGATGTAAAAATATGTACCAAATGTCAGCAATAAGTTTATTTTAGATTATAATTATAATGTTGAGACTAATTATTGACACTGACATTGGAATGCGATAGACGATAGAATACGTTCAATATGTACGTCGACATTTTGGTTCCAGAGTTACTGTCGTATTTGACGGATATGATGATTATACGAGAAATATTAAAGCTGCAGAGCAACGCCGTCGAAATGTTGCTTCATCAACATCTTCTGATATTAAATTCGATGAATCGATGACGGTTCCTACCAGTCAACAGAAATTCTTTGCAAATAATCACAATAAATCTAGGTTCATTTCGATGCTGAAAGCAAAGTTTACTGCTGAGAATATATCCGTTAAACAAGCTAATGATGATGCTGATATACTTATTATTGAAACAGCAATTCAGTGTGACAAAGACAACTGTTGTTGTTGGTGAAGATGTTGATTTCCTCGTCTTACTTACTGCTCGAACTCCAAATGAAAAAATTATTTATTTTTTTAAACCCGGAAAAGCCCAAAATCAATCGGAAATATTATTCTCATCAAAAAGTTTATCTACTTTTCCTAAATGTCAAAATCATGTATTATTTCTACACACAATAACTGGCTGCGATACGACATCTGCTTTTTACAGGAGAGGAAAAACAACAGTTTTCAAAATGTTTGAAAAAAAAGATTTACTACAATGTGCTGAAGTTTTTAAAAATAGTAATTCAACTCAACAAACACGTTATCACCAACAGAGTTCAATTTCTTCTTGCTATGTGCGGAGCTCCTAAGAAAACGACTTGCTTAGATAAGTTGCGATACGCATATTTCGTAAAAAATACTGCTCACCAGGTAATTTTGCAAAAAAACTCACCGTTTCGCTAAAAATCGCAACTCATTTTTTTGAACTTTGACCCCGTGCCAGATTTTTAGCACACCTCGGAACGATGACAACTTTTGAGATTTCCTTTATAATGATGTTTTGAACAACTATGCCAATTTTCAGCTTTATGTGAATTTATGTAACCTTGAATGCAGGGGCGTAGCTACCGCCGTATCTGCCGTATCAATTATACGTGTACGTTGTTGTACTTTACATTGGATGTTAAACCACGGAGTGCAGTGCAGTGTTTATTTACGCGCTTTATGTAGATACAATGTGCATTACATTGTAATTCAGTACAAACAATATTGTTCTTCTGGTTTAGCAGTATTAGTAGCGATTTTTAAAAGAAATGAGTGTAAGGAAAATAGATTATCCCAGCGGCACTGAGAAAAGAAAAAGTAAACAGAAAAGGGAAGAAGTTATAAAAAAGGTGCCCAAAATTTCTTCATTTTTTCAGAGACAAGATACTGTGAGTGATTTAGATTGGAAAGGTAAGTACTACCCAACCCAGTTATTAGGGGCCCGTAGTGATAAACAAGGAAATCTTTTAATTTCAGTCTGCCCATCTATCCGTCACAAAAAGTTGTCTCCCCTCCTCGATATTTCACAACTACTGGTCCAAAAATATAAAAAAAAAATATTAGAGACTCCTTACCAATTAAACTTTCACATGAAATTGGTTTGGAAAAAATCTTACAACGGATAAGTTTTAAAGCCCCAGGAATGGATAATTTGAAAAACGAAATGTTAAGGAGAATGTGGGATTCGATTCCAATATATATGCAAGAATTATATAGTAGCTGTCTGCGTGAAGGAACCTTCCCAGTACCTTGGAAAACGGCCTCAGTTATACTGTTATTGAAAGGACCTGATAAGGTTAAAAGTGACCCATCATTATATAGACCCATAAGCCTACTAAGTGGAGTTGGCAAAATCCTCGAAAGAATTATAGTGGATAGATTGAACAATATTATGGAAAACAAATGTAATGAATATCATTATAGTTTCCGTGTTGGTCGGAATACTGAAGATGCATAGAGCAGGGTTAAACTTTACGTTACTTAAAATTATTAAGTGGTTGTGTAGTGAGACCATGCATAAAAATAGACGACTTACCGCAGAAGAAAAAA
Organism: Chrysopa pallens; assembly: GCA_020423425.1. NCBI lineage: Eukaryota > Metazoa > Arthropoda > Insecta > Neuroptera > Chrysopidae > Chrysopa > Chrysopa pallens. Next base: position 60,829 of record JAEMTY010000036.1, read on the forward strand.
ATTAAAATAATTAAAATGGAGCGTATTACAACTAAATATGGGCCATCAATTAAAGTTTTACTGGATATAAGCCTGAATGGTATGGAAAACGAGGGGGTTTTTCTACCATCAAGGTTTGCGGTGTTAACAGAAAATATGATTAAATTATTTAATACAAAACCGGGGTATTTGAGGGTGGAGGAGAAAATTGGAAGAAGCCACCAAATAACGCTGCGCCTATTTGAAGGCGATGTTGACATGGAAGAAGAAAGTCAAGCGTTATTTTAAATCATATTGAATTTATGTACTGTAAGATATATATTGTTATTGTTATAAAAATTGTAAATTTATGTTTTTAAAAAATAATAATATAATGGATATTTTTGAAAAAAAATGGTGTTTATTTTAATTCATTACAATTATGGGGTGCAATGTCGCTACAAAATCATATTGATCTGTTTCAAAATTCGGAGATGATTTATCCCGAATATTTTAATGTGAGTATTGTTGATAAGATCTGTTTAGAAAATTGTAACCAAATATTTTTATAGATGGAATTTTATCAACTTATGGAGGTATGTCGTTGGAGTATACCTACAAAGTTAATAGACGCATTACGGTATTCTTATTTAGAAGTTGATGATTAAAAAAATTAACTTGACGCAAAAAAATCATTTCAAAGAAATTAATTACCTTGAGTTTAGTTGTCTCAAAAAGTTGTCTCCCCTCCTCGATATTTCACAACTACTGGTCCAAAAATATAAAAAAAAAATATTAGAGACTCCTTACCAATTAAACTTTTACATGAAATTGGTTTGGAAAAAATCTTACAACGGATAAGTTTTAAAGCCCCAGGAATGGATAATTTGAAAAACGAAATGTTAAGGAGAATGTGGGAATCGATTCCAATATATATGCAAGAATTATATAGTAGCTGTCTGCGTGAAGGAACCTTCCCAGTACCTTGGAAAACGGCCTCAGTTATACTGTTATTGAAAGGACCTGATAAGGTTAAAAGTGACCCATCATTATATAGACCCATAAGCCTACTAAGTGGAGTTGGCAAAATCCTCGAAAGAATTATAGTGGATAGATTGAACAATATTATGGAAAACAAATGTAATGAATATCATTATAGTTTCCGTGTTGGTCGGAATACTGAAGATGCATAGAGCAGGGTTAAACTTTACGTTAAAGATTGCGAAAAGAAATACATGCTAGGTGTATTTATTGACTTTAAAAATGCTTTCAGCTGCCTCAGGTGGGATCGTATACTTGAAAAGTTGGAAGAATGTGGAATGCCGGAATATGATTTGAATATTTGGAGAAGCTACTTCTCCAATAGATTTGCATGTGTACGTTCAGTAAGAGAAACAGTATGGTTTGAACTAAAGAGAGCCTGCCCTCAAGGTTCAATTGGTGGCCCATTTATGTGGAATCTATGCATGAATGAGTTATTGGAAACAATCGAAAGAATGGATATAAAGGTAACTGCGTTCGCAGATGACCTATTATTAATGTTGGAAGACGACTCGAGATAAATTCTTTAATTTAAGACAAATTTTACACTGAAAAAAATTAACTTGACGCAAAAAAATCATTTCAAAGAAATTAATTACCTTGAGTTTACTGATTCCTCATGTTCTAGAAAGAAGACGCTTGTCTAATCTTAGTAAGGAGCTGAAAGATATGATGGACAAGTTTCTACTCGAGGTTGGTGTTGACGTACCTGAACATCTACCAACACAAGGACCTTCGGAGGAGGCAGTGTGCGTCATTTCCGGAACTCTACTTTTTCGAGTTCTAGCTAAGGAAAGACGGAACCTTTAACATCGAAAGACGACAACTACACTGAGCGCTGAAGAACTCAGGGTAGAAGAACGACTGAAGAGTTATGCACGTTGGCAGTTTCAATGGGATGCTGCAGAGAAGGGTAGGTGGACTCATCGTCTCATACCACGGATTGATGTCTGGCTGAACCGTAGTCACGGAGAAGTCAACTATTATCTCACGCAGATGTAATTAGGACATGGTTGTTTCCGGGCTTATCTGCACCGTTTTAAGAACGATAATTCCCCGGAGTGCCCGTCCTGCCCAGAAGTAATCGAAGATGCGGTGCATGTTTTCTTTGACTGCCCACGATTTAATCGAAAGCGTGATCTACTCGAGATTATCTTACACCGGAGTATCCAACCAGAGACAGTTATCGAAGTAATGCTGTCATCAAGAGCCTCTTGGAACGCCATCAGCAAATTTGCAACAGAAGTCCTTATTTACTTGCGTTCCATCGAAAGAAAAAGGGCAATTGACAACAACTAGAAGAAAGGTAAAATAACACCTTAGCTACCAGAAGAAAGAGCAGTAGCTATATCCTCCCCCCACCCCACGAAGTAATGCCTAACGGCGGATACCATGGGAGATCAGAGTTCAGAGGATAGCGGAGGTTTTAGTCGGTATTAGCCACTAAGTAAATGTTCGAGTCCGACATACCAGGCAAAACATCTAAGTCAGAGATTCGTAAAAGAATTTCCTTCGCTATATAAAAAAAAAAAAAAAAAAAAAAAAAAAAAAAACCAACACAAGGACCTAGTCAAAATAAAAAAACCAAAGAAATGTAGATGTCATTTGTGCCCACGAAGTAAAGATAGCAATACTCCCAAACTTTTCTCCAAATGTATGAAAAATGTCTGTCGAATCCACTCTATTGATGTAAAAATATGTACCAAATGTCAGCAATAAGTTTATTTTAGATTATAATTATAATGTTGAGACTAATTATTGACACTGACATTGGAATGCGATAGACGATAGAATACGTTCAATATGTACGTCGACATTTTGGTTCCAGAGTTACTGTCGTATTTGACGGATATGATGATTATACGAGAAATATTAAAGCTGCAGAGCAACGCCGTCGAAATGTTGCTTCATCAACATCTTCTGATATTAAATTCGATGAATCGATGACGGTTCCTACCAGTCAACAGAAATTCTTTGCAAATAATCACAATAAATCTAGGTTCATTTCGATGCTGAAAGCAAAGTTTACTGCTGAGAATATATCCGTTAAACAAGCTAATGATGATGCTGATATACTTATTATTGAAACAGCAATTCAGTGTGACAAAGACAACTGTTGTTGTTGGTGAAGATGTTGATTTCCTCGTCTTACTTACTGCTCGAACTCCAAATGAAAAAATTATTTATTTTTTTAAACCCGGAAAAGCCCAAAATCAATCGGAAATATTATACTCATCAAAAAGTTTATCTACTTTTCCTAAATGTCAAAATCATGTATTATTTCTACACACAATAACTGGCTGCGATACGACATCTGCTTTTTACAGGAGAGGAAAAACAACAGTTTTCAAAATGTTTGAAAAAAAAGATTTACTACAATGTGCTGAAGTTTTTAAAAATAGTAATTCAACTCAACAAACACGTTATCACCAACAGAGTTCAATTTCTTCTTGCTATGTGCGGAGCTCCTAAGAAAACGACTTGCTTAGATAAGTTGCGATACGCATATTTCGTAAAAAATACTGCTCACCAGGTAATTTTGCAAAAAAACTCACCGTTTCGCTAAAAATCGCAACTCATTTTTTTGAACTTTGACCCCGTGCCAGATTTTTAGCACACCTCGGAACGATGACAACTTTTGAGATTTCCTTTATAATGATGTTTTGAACAACTATGCCAATTTTCAGCTTTATGTGAATTTATGTAACCTTGAATGCAGGGGCGTAGCTACCGCCGTATCTGCCGTATCAATTATACGTGTACGTTGTTGTACTTTACATTGGATGTTAAACCACGGAGTGCAGTGCAGTGTTTATTTACGCGCTTTATGTAGATACAATGTGCATTACATTGTAATTCAGTACAAACAATATTGTTCTTCTGGTTTAGCAGTATTAGTAGCGATTTTTAAAAGAAATGAGTGTAAGGAAAATAGATTATCCCAGCGGCACTGAGAAAAGAAAAAGTAAACAGAAAAGGGAAGAAGTTATAAAAAAGGTGCCCAAAATTTCTTCATTTTTTCAGAGACAAGATACTGTGAGTGATTTAGATTGGAAAGGTAAGTACTACCCAACCCAGTTATTAGGGGCCCGTAGTGATAAACAAGGAAATCTTTTAATTTCAGTCTGCCCATCTATCCGTCACAAAAAGTTGTCTCCCCTCCTCGATATTTCACAACTACTGGTCCAAAAATATAAAAAAAAAATATTAGAGACTCCTTACCAATTAAACTTTCACATGAAATTGGTTTGGAAAAAATCTTACAACGGATAAGTTTTAAAGCCCCAGGAATGGATAATTTGAAAAACGAAATGTTAAGGAGAATGTGGGATTCGATTCCAATATATATGCAAGAATTATATAGTAGCTGTCTGCGTGAAGGAACCTTCCCAGTACCTTGGAAAACGGCCTCAGTTATACTGTTATTGAAAGGACCTGATAAGGTTAAAAGTGACCCATCATTATATAGACCCATAAGCCTACTAAGTGGAGTTGGCAAAATCCTCGAAAGAATTATAGTGGATAGATTGAACAATATTATGGAAAACAAATGTAATGAATATCATTATAGTTTCCGTGTTGGTCGGAATACTGAAGATGCATAGAGCAGGGTTAAACTTTACGTTACTTAAAATTATTAAGTGGTTGTGTAGTGCGACCATGCATAAAAATAGACGACTTACCGCAGAAGAAAAAAATTAAAATAATTAAAATGGAGCGTATTACAACTAAATATGGGCCATCAATTAAAGTTTTACTGGATATAAGCCTGAATGGTATGGAAAACGAGGGGGTTTTTCTACCATCAAGGTTTGCGGTGTTAACAGAAAATATGATTAAATTATTTAATACAAAACCGGGGTATTTGAGGGTGGAGGAGAAAATTGGAAGAAGCCACCAAATAACGCTGCGCCTATTTGAAGACGATGTTGACATGGAAGAAGAAAGTCAAGCGTTATTTTAAATCATATTGAATTTATGTACTGTAAGATATATATTGTTATTGTTATAAAAATTGTAAATTTATGTTTTTAAAAAATAATAATATAATGGATATTTTTGAAAAAAAATGGTGTTTATTTTAATTCATTACAATTATGGGGTGCAATGTCGCTACAAAATCATATTGATCTGTTTCAAAATTCGGAGATGATTTATCCCGAATATTTTAATGTGAGTATTGTTGATAAGATCTGTTTAGAAAATTGTAACCAAATATTTTTATAGATGGAATTTTATCAACTTATGGAGGCATGTCGTTGGAGTATACCTACAAAGTTAATAGACGCATTACGGTATTCTTATTTAGAAGTTGATGATTAAAAAAATTAACTTGACGCAAAAAAATCATTTCAAAGAAATTAATTACCTTGAGTTTAGTTGTCTCAAAAAGTTGTCTCCCCTCCTCGATATTTCACAACTACTGGTCCAAAAATATAAAAAAAAAATATTAGAGACTCCTTACCAATTAAACTTTTACATGAAATTGGTTTGGAAAAAATCTTACAACGGATAAGTTTTAAAGCCCCAGGAATGGATAATTTAAAAAACGAAATGTTAAGGAGAATGTGGGAATCGATTCCAATATATATGCAAGAATTATATAGTAGCTGTCTGCGTGAAGGAACCTTCCCAGTACCTTGGAAAACGGCCTCAGTTATACTGTTATTGAAAGGACCTGATAAGGTTAAAAGTGACCCATCATTATATAGACCCATAAGCCTACTAAGTGGAGTTGGCAAAATCCTCGAAAGAATTATAGTGGATAGATTGAACAATATTATGGAAAACAAATGTAATGAATATCATTATAGTTTCCGTGTTGGTCGGAATACTGAAGATGCATAGAGCAGGGTTAAACTTTACGTTAAATATTGCGAAAAGAAATAAGTAGTGACACTAAGCTGGTTCTGGCACAGTTTGACCTACATATAGAATATAGTGAACAGGTTTTAGCACACTATGACCTATATACAACGACCTTGCAAATGTATGTGGGTTGTGGTGTCCTGGTGTGTTTTAATGATAAAGGGGGAGATAAGAAACAAAGAATTCAATTTGACCTATATACAGCGACCTTGCATGTTAGATGACCGTAGTGGTGTGTTTTAAAGATATTGGGGAAGATAAGACACAAAGGGTGATGATTCAAGCACAGTTTGACCTACATATAGGGAAGATGTTGTAGCACACTTTGACCTATATACAACGACCTTGCAAATGTATGTGGGTTGTCGTGTCCTGGTGTGTTTTAATGAAGGGGAGATAAGAAAACAAGGGTGATGATTCTCTTTGACCTATTTACTATATAATTGCAGCATGTCAACGACCTTACATGTAAAATTAAGGAAATAAAAAATTGATACTTACCTATGTCAACACTTGTTGGATATTAATACAGTTTAATAACCTTTGAGTAATCTAAATCAAATAATGCAGGGGTGTACTTCATATGATAATACATATTATCTATATATTTATGCACAATGAGTATTTGAAATGGAAGATGGGAGGATAATGCAAATAAAAAACTTTACGAATATGATATACAATTCATTATTTATTGAGGGATTAGATTATAAAAATTGTTATTTTTTTAAGTATAATATACAATTTTAAAATTAAGATAAACATTTATTTTTAATTGATCTAAAACAAAAATTAGAATAAATAAACACAAATTTTTAAAATAAAAAAATGGATATAAAAAACTTACCAAAGATATTTAAGATATTTAAGAATATATTCGATTATACTGATTTGAAAAAATTGATCTAAAATAAAACGTTAAAATGAATGAAAAAGCACATTTTTACAACGCAAAGAAAAATCATACCAGGGGGTTGCTTGACTTTTTTCGGGGTTATTAATGATGTGTTTTATATTATACATTAAAACACCAGTCAGATCTTTTATAAAAATTTTTAATGTTTCTTTCAATGTACAGTAAATACTGCAATTGTTTTGATTGTCCATCTTCTATTCCGTTCATAATTTCCAAAAGAAACAAATCGTTGATTGTGTTTGTTATATTCCATTCGTTTGAAGAAGACCCTTCTTGTATTGTTTCGTAAATTTTATTGAAATTGAAATTAATTTTTTTAAAATCATTTTTAATTTCATGTATTTGGAGATTGTTGATCACTATATGTGATATGACACCACACGACACAATAATGCACACAAAATACTTGATTATAATAATTTTATTCATTTTTAATAACTTGAGAGAAAACGATTTGTTGTAAGCGAATGATGTAGAAACACTAAATTCTTGAAGGAGTTAAATTTTAAAATCACATCAGGAAAAAAGAATGATGTCATAATTTGATGAGCCCCCTAATCATCTTTCAAAAAAATTGCCGACGCATTGAATATGGTGTATTGATGATGGTAATATTGTATACCTATATATCATTTACAAACAAATAATAAAAATCATATACTCATATTTATTTTTTATAAATTTAATAAATTATATTAAAATATACAAAGGGTATACTATTACGTCTTAAGTTAGTGAGATCATTTCTTATTATTTATAAATAAATATATACTAGAGTGTATAAAAATAAATCTAAGAAGTTTTTTTTAAAAAAAGTACATTTTAATACATTTTTTCTATTACATACAATGAATGTTAGATTGGTATAATTTTAAAAAAGAAGATTTGGATAATAAAAAAGTAATTCCATTGCAGCTGATTTTTTCAGTAAATTTCTCTCTCCATTTATTAAAGATTGGAAGTAAACATCCTTTAATTCTACTTGTGATTCTTCAGATGAACATCTTCTTTTAAGTTGTTGAAAATATTGTTTCATATTCAATGATTTAAACATTTCCAATTTGCATTTAATAAGTTCCTGCATTCGAATTAGGTGGCTCATTGTTGTTGACGAGAGCGAAATGTAAACATTATTTTCACAAAATTTAAAATTTTTTTTGTTAACATACCAAAACGATGATATAACCAACGATTGTAAATTATGGGTTGTCATTCTAAAATCATTTTGTTTCACTTTTTGTGACCATTATTTTCATATCACTTTTATTTCAATTAAAAAAGTATAAAAATGACATTCAAGTTTGAAAATTATATGCAAACTATAAACAAATCCTGCAGGGTTTGCTTTGTGCGTTCAAAATTAATAACCCACTAACACATGTGGATTTAAAATTTTTGAAAAATTGGTATAATCAGTTATAATACAATTATTCACTTCATTCTTCAAATTTTATAAATCAATTACATTGTACATCGAAAATAAAATTAATGGAAAAAGTGATGAAATTAAAAATTTTATTACGAATGATACACTAATAGAAATGACACCCATCAATTTACAATCGTTGGTTATATCATCGTTTTGGTATGTTAACAAAAAAAATTTTAAATTTTGTGAAAATAATGTTTACATTTCGCTCTCGTCAACAACAATGAGCCACCTAATTCGAATGCAGGAACTTATTAAATGCAAATTGGAAATGTTTAAATCATTGAATATGAAACAATATTTTCAACAACTTAAAAGAAGATGTTCATCTGAAGAATCACAAGTAGAATTTAAGGATGTTTACTTCCAATCTTTAATAAATGGAGAGAGAAATTTACTGAAAAAATCAGCTGCAATGGAATTACTTTTTTATTATCCAAATCTTCTTTTTTAAAATTATACCAATCTAACATTCATTGTATGTAATAGAAAAAATGTATTAAAATGTACTTTTTTTAAAAAAAACTTCTTAGATTTATTTTTATACACTCTAGTATATATTTATTTATAAATAATAAGAAATGATCTCACTAACTTAAGACGTAATAGTATACCCTTTGTATATTTTAATATAATTTATTAAATTTATAAAAAATAAATATGAGTATATGATTTTTATTATTTGTTTGTAAATGATATATAGGTATACAATATTACCATCATCAATACACCATATTCAATGCGTCGACAATTTTTTTGAAAGATGATTAGGGGGCTCATCAAATTATGACATCATTCTTTTTTCCTGATGTGATTTTAAAATTTAACTCCTTCAAGAATTTAGTGTTTCTACATCATTCGCTTACAACAAATCGTTTTCTCAAGTTATTAAAAATGAATAAAATTATTATAATCAAGTATTTTGTGTGCATTATTGTGTCGTGTGGTGTCATATCACATATAGTGATCAACAATCTCCAAATACATGAAATTAAAAATGATTTAAAAAAAATTAATTTCAATTTCAATAAAATTTACGAAACAATACAAGAAGGGTCTTCTTTCAAACGAATGGAATATAACAAACACAATCAACGATTTGTTTCTTTTGGAAATTATGAACGGAATAGAAGATGGACAATCAAAACAATTGCAGTATTTACTGTACATTGAAAGAAACATTAAAAATTTTATAAAAGATCTGACTGGTGTTTTAATGTATAATATAAAACACATCATTAATAACCCCGAAAAAAGTCAAGCAACCCCCTGGTATGATTTTTCTTTGCGTTGTAAAAATGTGCTTTTTCATTCATTTTAACGTTTTATTTTAGATCAATTTTTTCAAATCAGTATAATCGAATATATTCTTAAATATCTTAAATATCTTTGGTAAGTTTTTTATATCCATTTTTTTATTTTAAAAATTTGTGTTTATTTATTCTAATTTTTGTTTTAGATCAATTAAAAATAAATGTTTATCTTAATTTTAAAATTGTATATTATACTTAAAAAAATAACAATTTTATATATTTTAATCCCTCAATAAATAATGAATTGTATATCATATTCGTAAAGTTTTTTATTTGCATTATCCTCCCATCTTCCATTTCAAATACTCATTGTGCATAAATATATAGATAATATGTATTATCATATGAAGTACACCCCTGCATTATTTGATTTAGATTACTCAAAGGTTATTAAACTGTATTAATATCCAACAAGTGTTGACATAGGTAAGTATCAATTTTTTATTTCCTTAATTTTACATGTAAGGTCGTTGACATGCTGCAATTATATAGTAAATAGGTCAAAGAGAATCATCACCCTTGTTTTCTTATCTCCCCTTCATTAAAACACACCAGGACACGACAACCCACATACATTTGCAAGGTCGTTGTATATAGGTCAAAGTGTGCTACAACATCTTCCCTATATGTAGGTCAAACTGTGCTTGAATCATCACCCTTTGTGTCTTATCTTCCCCAATATCTTTAAAACACACCACTACGGTCATCTAACATGCAAGGTCGCTGTATATAGGTCAAATTGAATTCTTTGTTTCTTATCTCCCCCTTTATCATTAAAACACACCAGGACACCACAACCCACATACATTTGCAAGGTCGTTGTATATAGGTCATAGTGTGCTAAAACCTGTTCACTATATTCTATATGTAGGTCAAACTGTGCCAGAACCAGCTTAGTGTCACTACTTATTTCTTTTCGCAATATTTAACGTAAAGTTTAACCCTGCTCTATGCATCTTCAGTATTCCGACCAACACGGAAACTATAATGATATTCATTACATTTGTTTTCCATAATATTGTTCAATCTATCCACTATAATTCTTTCGAGGATTTTGCCAACTCCACTTAGTAGGCTTATGGGTCTATATAATGATGGGTCACTTTTAACCTTATCAGGTCCTTTCAATAACAGTATAACTGAGGCCGTTTTCCAAGGTACTGGGAAGGTTCCTTCACGCAGACAGCTACTATATAATTCTTGCATATATATTGGAATCGATTCCCACATTCTCCTTAACATTTCGTTTTTTAAATTATCCATTCCTGGGGCTTTAAAACTTATCCGTTGTAAGATTTTTTCCAAACCAATTTCATGTAAAAGTTTAATTGGTAAGGAGTCTCTAATATTTTTTTTTTATATTTTTGGACCAGTAGTTGTGAAATATCGAGGAGGGGAGACAACTTTTTGAGACAACTAAACTCAAGGTAATTAATTTCTTTGAAATGATTTTTTTGCGTCAAGTTAATTTTTTTAATCATCAACTTCTAAATAAGAATACCGTAATGCGTCTATTAACTTTGTAGGTATACTCCAACGACATGCCTCCATAAGTTGATAAAATTCCATCTATAAAAATATTTGGTTACAATTTTCTAAACAGATCTTATCAACAATACTCACATTAAAATATTCGGGATAAATCATCTCCGAATTTTGAAACAGATCAATATGATTTTGTAGCGACATTGCACCCCATAATTGTAATGAATTAAAATAAACACCATTTTTTTTCAAAAATATCCATTATATTATTATTTTTTAAAAACATAAATTTACAATTTTTATAACAATAACAATATATTATCTTACAGTACATAAATTCAATATGATTTAAAAATAACGCTTGACTTTCTTCTTCCATGTCAACATCGTCTTCAAATAGGCGCAGCGTTATTTGGTGGCTTCTTCCAATTTTCTCCTCCACCCTCAAATACCCCGGTTTTGTATTAAATAATTTAATCATATTTTCTGTTAACACCGCAAACCTTGATGGTAGAAAAACCCCCTCGTTTTCCATACCATTCAGGCTTATATCCAGTAAAACTTTAATTGATGGCCCATATTTAGTTGTAATACCGCTCCATTTTAATTATTTTAATTTTTTTCTTCTGCGGTAAGTCGTCTATTTTTATGCATGGTCGCACTACACAACCACTTAATAATTTTAAGTAACGTAAAGTTTAACCCTGCTCTATGCATCTTCAGTATTCCGACCAACACGGAAACTATAATGATATTCATTACATTTGTTTTCCATAATATTGTTCAATCTATCCACTATAATTCTTTCGAGGATTTTGCCAACTCCACTTAGTAGGCTTATGGGTCTATATAATGATGGGTCACTTTTAACCTTATCAGGTCCTTTCAATAACAGTATAACTGAGGCCGTTTTCCAAGGTACTGGGAAGGTTCCTTCACGCAGACAGCTACTATATAATTCTTGCATATATATTGGAATCGAATCCCACATTCTCCTTAACATTTCGTTTTTCAAATTATCCATTCCTGGGGCTTTAAAACTTATCCGTTGTAAGATTTTTTCCAAACCAATTTCATGTGAAAGTTTAATTGGTAAGGAGTCTCTAATATTTTTTTTTTATATTTTTGGACCAGTAGTTGTGAAATATCGAGGAGGGGAGACAACTTTTTGTGACGGATAGATGGGCAGACTGAAATTAAAAGATTTCCTTGTTTATCACTACGGGCCCCTAATAACTGGGTTGGGTAGTACTTACCTTTCCAATCTAAATCACTCACAGTATCTTGTCTCTGAAAAAATGAAGAAATTTTGGGCACCTTTTTTTATAACTTCTTCCCTTTTCTGTTTACTTTTTCTTTTCTCAGTGCCGCTGGGATAATCTATTTTCCTTACACTCATTTCTTTTAAAAATCGCTACTAATACTGCTAAACCAGAAGAACAATATTGTTTGTACTGAATTACAATGTAATGCACATTGTATCTACATAAAGCGCGTAAATAAACACTGCACTGCACTCCGTGGTTTAACATCCAATGTAAAGTACAACAACGTACACGTATAATTGATACGGCAGATACGGCGGTAGCTACGCCCCTGCATTCAAGGTTACATAAATTCACATAAAGCTGAAAATTGGCATAGTTGTTCAAAACATCATTATAAAGGAAATCTCAAAAGTTGTCATCGTTCCGAGGTGTGCTAAAAATCTGGCACGGGGTCAAAGTTCAAAAAAATGAGTTGCGATTTTTAGCGAAACGGTGAGTTTTTTTGCAAAATTACCTGGTGAGCAGTATTTTTTACGAAATATGCGTATCGCAACTTATCTAAGCAAGTCGTTTTCTTAGGAGCTCCGCACATAGCAAGAAGAAATTGAACTCTGTTGGTGATAACGTGTTTGTTGAGTTGAATTACTATTTTTAAAAACTTCAGCACATTGTAGTAAATCTTTTTTTTCAAACATTTTGAAAACTGTTGTTTTTCCTCTCCTGTAAAAAGCAGATGTCGTATCGCAGCCAGTTATTGTGTGTAGAAATAATACATGATTTTGACATTTAGGAAAAGTAGATAAACTTTTTGATGAGTATAATATTTCCGATTGATTTTGGGCTTTTCCGGGTTTAAAAAAATAAATAATTTTTTCATTTGGAGTTCGAGCAGTAAGTAAGACGAGGAAATCAACATCTTCACCAACAACAACAGTTGTCTTTGTCACACTGAATTGCTGTTTCAATAATAAGTATATCAGCATCATCATTAGCTTGTTTAACGGATATATTCTCAGCAGTAAACTTTGCTTTCAGCATCGAAATGAACCTAGATTTATTGTGATTATTTGCAAAGAATTTCTGTTGACTGGTAGGAACCGTCATCGATTCATCGAATTTAATATCAGAAGATGTTGATGAAGCAACATTTCGACGGCGTTGCTCTGCAGCTTTAATATTTCTCGTATAATCATCATATCCGTCAAATACGACAGTAACTCTGGAACCAAAATGTCGACGTACATATTGAACGTATTCTATCGTCTATCGCATTCCAATGTCAGTGTCAATAATTAGTCTCAACATTATAATTATAATCTAAAATAAACTTATTGCTGACATTTGGTACATATTTTTACATCAATAGAGTGGATTCGACAGACATTTTTCATACATTTGGAGAAAAGTTTGGGAGTATTGCTATCTTTACTTCGTGGGCACAAATGACATCTACATTTCTTTGGTTTTTTTATTTTGACTAGGTCCTTGTGTTGGTTTTTTTTTTTTTTTTTTTTTTTTTTTTTATATATAGCGAAGGAAATTCTTTTACGAATCTCTGACTTAGATGTTTTGCCTGGTATGTCGGACTCGAACATTTACTTAGTGGCTAATACCGACTAAAACCTCCGCTATCCTCTGAACTCTGATCTCCCATGGTATCCGCCGTTAGGCATTACTTCGTGGGGAGGGGGAGGATATAGCTACTGCTCTTTCTTCTGGTAGCTAAGGTGTTATTTTACCTTTCTTCTAGTTGTTGTCAATTGCCCTTTTTCTTTCGATGGAACGCAAGTAAATAAGGACTTCTGTTGCAAATTTGCTGATGGCGTTCCAAGAGGCTCTTGATGACAGCATTACTTCGATAACTGTCTCTGGTTGGATACTCCGGTGTAAGATAATCTCGAGTAGATCACGCTTCGATTAAATCGTGGGCAGTCAAAAAAAACATGCACCGCATCTTCGATTACTTCTGGGCAGGACGGGCACTCCGGGGAATTATCGTTCTTAAAACGGTGCAGATAAGCCCGGAAACAACCATGTCCTAATTACATCTGCGTGAGATAATAGTTGACTTCTCCGTGACTACGGTTCAGCCAGACATCAATCCGTGGTATGAGACGATGAGTCCACCTACCCTTCTCTGCAGCATCCCATTGAAACTGCCAACGTGCATAACTCTTCAGTCGTTCTTCTACCCTGAGTTCTTCAGCGCTCAGTGTAGTTGTCGTCTTTCGATGTTAAAGGTTCCGTCTTTCCTTAGCTAGAACTCGAAAAAGTAGAGTTCCGGAAATGACGCACACTGCCTCCTCCGAAGGTCCTTGTGTTGGTAGATGTTCAGGTACGTCAACACCAACCTCGAGTAGAAACTTGTCCATCATATCTTTCAGCTCCTTACTAAGATTAGACAAGCGTCTTCTTTCTAGAACATGAGGAATCAGTAAACTCAAGGTAATTAATTTCTTTGAAATGATTTTTTTTGCGTCAAGTTAATTTTTTTCAGTGTAAAATTTGTCTTAAATTAAAGAATTTATCTCGAGTCGTCTTCCAACATTAATAATAGGTCATCTGCGAACGCAGTTACCTTTATATCCATTCTTTCGATTGTTTCCAATAACTCATTCATGCATAGATTCCACATAAATGGGCCACCAATTGAACCTTGAGGGCAGGCTCTCTTTAGTTCAAACCATACTGTTTCTCTTACTGAACGTACACATGCAAATCTATTGGAGAAGTAGCTTCTCCAAATATTCAAATCATATTCCGGCATTCCACATTCTTCCAACTTTTCAAGTATACGATCCCACCTGAGGCAGCTGAAAGCATTTTTAAAGTCAATAAATACACCTAGCATGTATTTCTTTTCGCAATCTTTAACGTAAAGTTTAACCCTGCTCTATGCATCTTCAGTATTCCGACCAACACGGAAACTATAATGATATTCATTACATTTGTTTTCCATAATATTGTTCAATCTATCCACTATAATTCTTTCGAGGATTTTGCCAACTCCACTTAGTAGGCTTATGGGTCTATATAATGATGGGTCACTTTTAACCTTATCAGGTCCTTTCAATAACAGTATAACTGAGGCCGTTTTCCAAGGTACTGGGAAGGTTCCTTCACGCAGACAGCTACTATATAATTCTTGCATATATATTGGAATCGATTCCCACATTCTCCTTAACATTTCGTTTTTCAAATTATCCATTCCTGGGGCTTTAAAACTTATCCGTTGTAAGATTTTTTCCAAACCAATTTCATGTAAAAGTTTAATTGGTAAGGAGTCTCTAATATTTTTTTTTTATATTTTTGGACCAGTAGTTGTGAAATATCGAGGAGGGGAGACAACTTTTTGAGACAACTAAACTCAAGGTAATTAATTTCTTTGAAATGATTTTTTTGCGTCAAGTTAATTTTTTTAATCATCAACTTCTAAATAAGAATACCGTAATGCGTCTATTAACTTTGTAGGTATACTCCAACGACATACCTCCATAAGTTGATAAAATTCCATCTATAAAAATATTTGGTTACAATTTTCTAAACAGATCTTATCAACAATACTCACATTAAAATATTCGGGATAAATCATCTCCGAATTTTGAAACAGATCAATATGATTTTGTAGCGACATTGCACCCCATAATTGTAATGAATTAAAATAAACACCATTTTTTTTCAAAAATATCCATTATATTATTATTTTTTAAAAACATAAATTTACAATTTTTATAACAATAACAATATATATCTTACAGTACATAAATTCAATATGATTTAAAATAACGCTTGACTTTCTTCTTCCATGTCAACATCGCCTTCAAATAGGCGCAGCGTTATTTGGTGGCTTCTTCCAATTTTCTCCTCCACCCTCAAATACCCCGGTTTTGTATTAAATAATTTAATCATATTTTCTGTTAACACCGCAAACCTTGATGGTAGAAAAACCCCCCTCGTTTTCCATACCATTCAGGCTTATATCCAGTAAAACTTTAATTGATGGCCCATATTTAGTTGTAATACGCTCCATTTTAATTATTTTAATTTTTTTCTTCTGCGGTAAGTCGTCTATTTTTATGCATGGTCGCACTACACAACCACTTAATAATTTTAAGTAACGTAAAGTTTAACCCTGCTCTATGCATCTTCAGTATTCCGACCAACACGGAAACTATAATGATATTCATTACATTTGTTTTCCATAATATTGTTCAATCTATCCACTATAATTCTTTCGAGGATTTTGCCAACTCCACTTAGTAGGCTTATGGGTCTATATAATGATGGGTCACTTTTAACCTTATCAGGTCCTTTCAATAACAGTATAACTGAGGCCGTTTTCCAAGGTACTGGGAAGGTTCCTTCACGCAGACAGCTACTATATAATTCTTGCATATATATTGGAATCGAATCCCACATTCTCCTTAACATTTCGTTTTTCAAATTATCCATTCCTGGGGCTTTAAAACTTATCCGTTGTAAGATTTTTTCCAAACCAATTTCATGTGAAAGTTTAATTGGTAAGGAGTCTCTAATATTTTTTTTTTATATTTTTGGACCAGTAGTTGTGAAATATCGAGGAGGGGAGACAACTTTTTGTGACGGATAGATGGGCAGACTGAAATTAAAAGATTTCCTTGTTTATCACTACGGGCCCCTAATAACTGGGTTGGGTAGTACTTACCTTTCCAATCTAAATCACTCACAGTATCTTGTCTCTGAAAAAATGAAGAAATTTTGGGCACCTTTTTTATAACTTCTTCCCTTTTCTGTTTACTTTTTCTTTTCTCAGTGCCGCTGGGATAATCTATTTTCCTTACACTCATTTCTTTTAAAAAATCGCTACTAATACTGCTAAACCAGAAGAACAATATTGTTTGTACTGAATTACAATGTAATGCACATTGTATCTACATAAAGCGCGTAAATAAACACTGCACTGCACTCCGTGGTTTAACATCCAATGTAAAGTACAACAACGTACACGTATAATTGATACGGCAGATACGGCGGTAGCTACGCCCCTGCATTCAAGGTTACATAAATTCACATAAAGCTGAAAATTGGCATAGTTGTTCAAAACATCATTATAAAGGAAATCTCAAAAGTTGTCATCGTTCCGAGGTGTGCTAAAAATCTGGCACGGGGTCAAAGTTCAAAAAAATGAGTTGCGATTTTTAGCGAAACGGTGAGTTTTTTTGCAAAATTACCTGGTGAGCAGTATTTTTTACGAAATATGCGTATCGCAACTTATCTAAGCAAGTCGTTTTCTTAGGAGCTCCGCACATAGCAAGAAGAAATTGAACTCTGTTGGTGATAACGTGTTTGTTGAGTTGAATTACTATTTTTAAAAACTTCAGCACATTGTAGTAAATCTTTTTTTTCAAACATTTTGAAAACTGTTGTTTTTCCTCTCCTGTAAAAAGCAGATGTCGTATCGCAGCCAGTTATTGTGTGTAGAAATAATACATGATTTTGACATTTAGGAAAAGTAGATAAACTTTTTGATGAGAATAATATTTCCGATTGATTTTGGGCTTTTCCGGGTTTAAAAAAATAAATAATTTTTTCATTTGGAGTTCGAGCAGTAAGTAAGACGAGGAAATCAACATCTTCACCAACAACAACAGTTGTCTTTGTCACACTGAATTGCTGTTTCAATAATAAGTATATCAGCATCATCATTAGCTTGTTTAACGGATATATTCTCAGCAGTAAACTTTGCTTTCAGCATCGAAATGAACCTAGATTTATTGTGATTATTTGCAAAGAATTTCTGTTGACTGGTAGGAACCGTCATCGATTCATCGAATTTAATATCAGAAGATGTTGATGAAGCAACATTTCGACGGCGTTGCTCTGCAGCTTTAATATTTCTCGTATAATCATCATATCCGTCAAATACGACAGTAACTCTGGAACCAAAATGTCGACGTACATATTGAACGTATTCTATCGTCTATCGCATTCCAATGTCAGTGTCAATAATTAGTCTCAACATTATAATTATAATCTAAAATAAACTTATTGCTGACATTTGGTACATATTTTTACATCAATAGAGTGGATTCGACAGACATTTTTCATACATTTGGAGAAAAGTTTGGGAGTATTGCTATCTTTACTTCGTGGGCACAAATGACATCTACATTTCTTTGGTTTTTTTATTTTGACTAGGTCCTTGTGTTGGTTTTTTTTTTTTTTTTTTTTTTTTTTTTTTTTTTTTTTTTTTTTTATATATAGCGAAGGAAATTCTTTTACGAATCTCTGACTTAGATGTTTTGCCTGGTATGTCGGACTCGAACATTTACTTAGTGGCTAATACCGACTAAAACCTCCGCTATCCTCTGAACTCTGATCTCCCATGGTATCCGCCGTTAGGCATTACTTCGTGGGGTGGGGGGAGGATATAGCTACTGCTCTTTCTTCTGGTAGCTAAGGTGTTATTTTACCTTTCTTCTAGTTGTTGTCAATTGCCCTTTTTCTTTCGATGGAACGCAAGTAAATAAGGACTTCTGTTGCAAATTTGCTGATGGCGTTCCAAGAGGCTCTTGATGACAGCATTACTTCGATAACTGTCTCTGGTTGGATACTCCGGTGTAAGATAATCTCGAGTAGATCACGCTGTCGATTAAATCGTGGGCAGTCAAAGAAAACATGCTCCGCATCTTCGATTACTTCTGGGCAGGACGGGCACTCGGGGAATTATCGTTCTTAAAACGGTGCAGATAAGCCCGGAAACAACCATGTCCTAATTACATCTGCGTGAGATAATAGTTGACTTCTCCGTGACTACGGTTCAGCCAGACATCAATCCGTGGTATGAGACGATGAGTCCACCTACCCTTCTCTGCAGCATCCCATTGAAACTGCCAACGTGCATAACTCTTCAGTCGTTCTTCTACCCTGAGTTCTTCAGCGCTCAGTGTAGGTTGTCGTCTTTCGATGTTAAAGGTTCCGTCTTTCCTTAGCTAGAACTCGAAAAAGTAGAGTTCCGGAAATGACGCACACTGCCTCCTCCGAAGGTCCTTGTGTTGGTAGATGTTCAGGTACGTCAACACCAACCTCGAGTAGAAACTTGTCCATCATATCTTTCAGCTCCTTACTAAGATTAGACAAGCGTCTTCTTTCTAGAACATGAGGAATCAGTAAACTCAAGGTAATTAATTTCTTTGAAATGATTTTTTTGCGTCAAGTTAATTTTTTTCAGTGTAAAATTTGTCTTAAATTAAAGAATTTATCTCGAGTCGTCTTCCAACATTAATAATAGGTCATCTGCGAACGCAGTTACCTTTATATCCATTCTTTCGATTGTTTCCAATAACTCATTCATGCATAGATTCCACATAAATGGGCCACCAATTGAACCTTGAGGGCAGGCTCTCTTTAGTTCAAACCATACTGTTTCTCTTACTGAACGTACACATGCAAATCTATTGGAGAAGTAGCTTCTCCACATATTCAAATCATATTCCGGCATTCCACATTCTTCCAACTTTTCAAGTATACGATCCCACCTGAGGCAGCTGAAAGCATTTTTAAAGTCAATAAATACACCTAGCATGTATTTCTTTTCGCAATCTTTAACGTAAAGTTTAACCCTGCTCTATGCATCTTCAGTATTCCGACCAACACGGAAACTATAATGATATTCATTACATTTGTTTTCCATAATATTGTTCAATCTATCCACTATAATTCTTTCGAGGATTTTGCCAACTCCACTTAGTAGGCTTATGGGTCTATATAATGATGGGTCACTTTTAACCTTATCAGGTCCTTTCAATAACAGTATAACTGAGGCCGTTTTCCAAGGTACTGGGAAGGTTCCTTCACGCAGACAGCTACTATATAATTCTTGCATATATATTGGAATCGATTCCCACATTCTCCTTAACATTTCGTTTTTCAAATTATCCATTCCTGGGGCTTTAAAACTTATCCGTTGTAAGATTTTTTCCAAACCAATTTCATGTAAAAGTTTAATTGGTAAGGAGTCTCTAATATTTTTTTTTTTATATTTTTGGACCAGTAGTTGTGAAATATCGAGGAGGGGAGACAACTTTTTGAGACAACTAAACTCAAGGTAATTAATTTCTTTGAAATGATTTTTTTTGCGTCAATTTTTTTAATCATCAACTTCTAAATAAGAATACCGTAATGCGTCTATTAACTTTGTAGGTATACTCCAACGACATGCCTCCATAAGTTGATAAAATTCCATCTATAAAAATATTTGGTTACAATTTTCTAAACAGATCTTATCAACAATACTCACATTAAAATATTCGGGATAAATCATCTCCGAATTTTGAAACAGATCAATATGATTTTGTAGCGACATTGCACCCCATAATTGTAATGAATTAAAATAAACACCATTTTTTTTCAAAAATATCCATTATATTATTATTTTTTAAAAACATAAATTTACAATTTTTATAACAATAACAATATATATCTTACAGTACATAAATTCAATATGATTTAAAATAACGCTTGACTTTCTTCTTCCATGTCAACATCGTCTTCAAATAGGCGCAGCGTTATTTGGTGGCTTCTTCCAATTTTCTCCTCCACCCTCAAATACCCCGGTTTTGTATTAAATAATTTAATCATATTTTCTGTTAACACCGCAAACCTTGATGGTAGAAAAACCCCCTCGTTTTCCATACCATTCAGGCTTATATCCAGTAAAACTTTAATTGATGGCCCATATTTAGTTGTAATACGCTCCATTTTAATTATTTTAATTTTTTTCTTCTGCGGTAAGTCGTCTATTTTTATGCATGGTCGCACTACACAACCACTTAATAATTTTAAGTAACGTAAAGTTTAACCCTGCTCTATGCATCTTCAGTATTCCGACCAACACGGAAACTATAATGATATTCATTACATTTGTTTTCCATAATATTGTTCAATCTATCCACTATAATTCTTTCGAGGATTTTGCCAACTCCACTTAGTAGGCTTATGGGTCTATATAATAATGGGTCACTTTTAACCTTATCAGGTCCTTTCAATAACAGTATAACTGAGGCCGTTTTCCAAGGTACTGGGAAGGTTCCTTCACGCAGACAGCTACTATATAAATTCTTGCATATATATTGGAATCGAATCCCACATTCTCCTTAACATTTCGTTTTTCAAATTATCCATTCCTGGGGCTTTAAAACTTATCCGTTGTAAGATTTTTTCCAAACCAATTTCATGTGAAAGTTTAATTGGTAAGGAGTCTCTAATATTTTTTTTTTATATTTTTGGACCAGTAGTTGTGAAATATCGAGGAGGGGAGACAACTTTTTGTGACGGATAGATGGGCAGACTGAAATTAAAAGATTTCCTTGTTTATCACTACGGGCCCCTAATAACTGGGTTGGGTAGTACTTACCTTTCCAATCTAAATCACTCACAGTATCTTGTCTCTGAAAAAATGAAGAAATTTTGGGCACCTTTTTTATAACTTCTTCCCTTTTCTGTTTACTTTTTCTTTTCTCAGTGCCGCTGGGATAATCTATTTTCCTTACACTCATTTCTTTTAAAAATCGCTACTAATACTGCTAAACCAGAAGAACAATATTGTTTGTACTGAATTACAATGTAATGCACATTGTATCTACATAAAGCGCGTAAATAAACACTGCACTGCACTCCGTGGTTTAACATCCAATGCTAGCTACGCCCCTGCATTCAAGGTTACATAAATTCACATAAAGCTGAAAATTGGCATAGTTGTTCAAAACATCATTATAAAGGAAATCTCAAAAGTTGTCATCGTTCCGAGGTGTGCTAAAAATCTGGCACGGGGTCAAAGTTCAAAAAAATGAGTTGCGATTTTTTAGCGAAACGGTGAGTTTTTTTGCAAAATTACCTGGTGAGCAGTATTTTTTACGAAATATGCGTATCGCAACTTATCTAAGCAAGTCGTTTTCTTAGGAGCTCCGCACATAGCAAGAAGAAATTGAACTCTGTTGGTGATAACGTGTTTGTTGAGATGAATTACTATTTTTAAAAACTTCAGCACATTGTAGTAAATCTTTTTTTTCAAACATTTTGAAAACTGTTGTTTTTTCCTCTCCTGTAAAAAGCAGATGTCGTATCGCAGCCAGTTATTGTGTGTAGAAATAATACATGATTTTGACATTTAGGAAAAGTAGATAAACTTTTTGATGAGTATAATATTTCCGATTGATTTTGGGCTTTTCCGGGTTTAAAAAAATAAATAATTTTTTCATTTGGAGTTCGAGCAGTAAGTAAGACGAGGAAATCAACATCTTCACCAACAACAACAGTTGTCTTTGTCACACTGAATTGCTGTTTCAATAATAAGTATATCAGCATCATCATTAGCTTGTTTAACGGATATATTCTCAGCAGTAAACTTTGCTTTCAGCATCGAAATGAACCTAGATTTATTGTGATTATTTGCAAAGAATTTCTGTTGACTGGTAGGAACCGTCATCGATTCATCGAATTTAATATCAGAAGATGTTTGATGAAGCAACATTTCGACGGCGTTGCTCTGCAGCTTTAATATTTCTCGTATAATCATCATATCCGTCAAATACGACAGTAACTCTGGAACCAAAATGTCGACGTACATATTGAACGTATTTATCTAAGATAACGTTAAATGTTTCATCGTTATCCCACAATACTCGATGTATTAAGAATCCTACGTCAATTATGTACGTCGAATTAGTTCTATTAATATCAACATTTATGGTCTGAAAACAATTGTAAATAGCCGCAGTCTATCGCATTCCAATGTCAGTGTCAATAATTAGTCTCAACATTATAATTATAATCTAAAATAAACTTATTGCTGACATTTGGTACATATTTTTACATCAATAGAGTGGATTCGACAGACATTTTTCATACATTTGGAGAAAAGTTTGGGAGTATTGCTATCTTTACTTCGTGGGCACAAATGACATCTACATTTCTTTGGTTTTTTTATTTTGACTAGGTCCTTGTGTTGGTTTTTTTTTTTTTTTTTTTTTTTTTTTTTTTTTTTTTAATATATAGCGAAGGAAATTCTTTTACGAATCTCTGACTTAGATGTTTTGCCTGGTATGTCGGACTCGAACATTTACTTAGTGGCTAATACCGACTTAAAACCTCCGCTATCCTCTGAACTCTGATCTCCCATGGTATCCGCCGTTAGGCATTACTTCGTGGGGTGGGGGGAGGATATAGCTACTGCTCTTTCTTCTGGTAGCTAAGGTGTTATTTTACCTTTCTTCTAGTTGTTGTCAATTGCCCTTTTTCTTTCGATGGAACGCAAGTAAATAAGGACTTCTGTTGCAAATTTGCTGATGGCGTTCCAAGAGGCTCTTGATGACAGCATTACTTCGATAACTGTCTCTGGTTGGATACTCCGGTGTAAGATAATCTCGAGTAGATCACGCTTTCGATTAAATCGTGGGCAGTCAAAGAAAACATGCTCCGCATCTTCGATTACTTCTGGGCAGGACGGGCACTCCGGGGAATTATCGTTCTTAAAACGGTGCAGATAAGCCCGGAAACAACCATGTCCTAATTACATCTGCGTGAGATAATAGTTGACTTCTCCGTGACTACGGTTCAGCCAGACATCAATCCGTGGTATGAGACGATGAGTCCACCTACCCTTCTCTGCAGCATCCCATTGAAACTGCCAACGTGCATAACTCTTCAGTCGTTCTTCTACCCTGAGTTCTTCAGCGCTCAGTGTGGTTGTCGTCTTTCGATGTTAAAGGTTCCGTCTTTCCTTAGCTAGAACTCGAAAAAGTAGAGTTCCGGAAATGACGCACACTGCCTCCTCCGAAGGTCCTTGTGTTGGTAGATGTTCAGGTACGTCAACACCAACCTCGAGTAGAAACTTGTCCATCATATCTTTCAGCTCCTTACTAAGATTAGACAAGCGTCTTCTTTCTAGAACATGAGGAATCAGTAAACTCAAGGTAATTAATTTCTTTGAAATGATTTTTTTTGCGTCAAGTTAATTTTTTTCAGTGTAAAATTTGTCTTAAATTAAAGAATTTATCTCGAGTCATCTTCCAACATTAATAATAGGTCATCTGCGAACGCAGTTACCTTTATATCCATTCTTTCGATTGTTTCCAATAACTCATTCATGCATAGATTCCACATAAATGGGCCACCAATTGAACCTTGAGGGCAGGCTCTCTTTAGTTCAAACCATACTGTTTCTCTTACTGAACGTACACATGCAAATCTATTGGAGAAGTAGCTTCTCCACATATTCAAATCATATTCCGGCATTCCACATTCTTCCAACTTTTCAAGTATACGATCCCACCTGAGGCAGCTGAAAGCATTTTTAAAGTCAATAAATACACCTAGCATGTATTTCTTTTCGCAATCTTTAACGTAAAGTTTAACCCTGCTCTATGCATCTTCAGTATTCCGACCAACACGGAAACCATAATGATATTTCATTACATTTGTTTTCCATAATATTGTTCAATCTATCCACTATAATTCTTTCGAGGATTTTGCCAACTCCACTTAGTAGGCTTATGGGTCTATATAATGATGGGTCACTTTTAACCTTATCAGGTCCTTTCAATAACAGTATAACTGAGGCCGTTTTCCAAGGTACTGGGAAGGTTCCTTCACGCAGACAGCTACTATATAATTCTTGCATATATATTGGAATCGATTCCCACATTCTCCTTAACATTTCGTTTTTCAAATTATCCATTCCTGGGGCTTTAAAACTTATCCGTTGTAAGATTTTTTCCAAACCAATTTCATGTAAAAGTTTAATTGGTAAGGAGTCTCTAATATTTTTTTTTTATATTTTTGGACCAGTAGTTGTGAAATATCGAGGAGGGGAGACAACTTTTTGAGACAACTAAACTCAAGGTAATTAATTTCTTTGAAATGATTTTTTTGCGTCAATTTTTTTAATCATCAACTTCTAAATAAGAATACCGTAATGCGTCTATTAACTTTGTAGGTATACTCCAACGACATGCCTCCATAAGTTGATAAAATTCCATCTATAAAAATATTTGGTTACAATTTTCTAAACAGATCTTATCAACAATACTCACATTAAAATATTCGGGATAAATCATCTCCGAATTTTGAAACAGATCAATATGATTTTGTAGCGACATTGCACCCCATAATTGTAATGAATTAAAATAAACACCATTTTTTTTCAAAAATATCCATTATATTATTATTTTTTAAAAACATAAATTTACAATTTTTTATAACAATAACAATATATATCTTACAGTACATAAATTCAATATGATTTAAAATAACGCTTGACTTTCTTCTTCCATGTCAACATCGTCTTCAAATAGGCGCAGCGTTATTTGGTGGCTTCTTCCAATTTTCTCCTCCACCCTCAAATACCCCGGTTTTGTATTAAATAATTTAATCATATTTTCTGTTAACACCGCAAACCTTGATGGTAGAAAAACCCCCTCGTTTTCCATACCATTCAGGCTTATATCCAGTAAAACTTTAATTGATGGCCCATATTTAGTTGTAATACGCTCCATTTTAATTATTTTAATTTTTTTCTTCTGCGGTAAGTCGTCTATTTTTATGCATGGTCGCACTACACAACCACTTAATAATTTTAAGTAACGTTAAAGTTTAACCCTGCTCTATGCATCTTCAGTATTCCGACCAACACGGAAACTATAATGATATTCATTACATTTGTTTTCCATAATATTGTTCAATCTATCCACTATAATTCTTTCGAGGATTTTGCCAACTCCACTTAGTAGGCTTATGGGTCTATATAATGATGGGTCACTTTTAACCTTATCAGGTCCTTTCAATAACAGTATAACTGAGGCCGTTTTCCAAGGTACTGGGAAGGTTCCTTCACGCAGACAGCTACTATATAATTCTTGCATATATATTGGAATCGATTCCCACATTCTCCTTAACATTTCGTTTTTCAAATTATCCATTCCTGGGGCTTTAAA
>JAEMTY010000037.1:0-86423 GCA_020423425.1 Chrysopa pallens
TAGGTACAACATATACATCATTTGTATGTATGTATGTGGGTTTAAAATGAATGAGAGACGCCCACGCATACATAAAGTTCCGGTGTTCAGTGGCAAATATTAAAACAATTAGGTACCTATATCACATTATAAAACTAATAACAGGAAAAACAAACGTGTTGTAGGTAGGATTTGCGTTTAGCAAACCACATCAATAACTTTCTGATTATGTAAATTATTATACACGATTTATATAAAAGTAATTTTATTTTAGAAATTGATACCTTAGTATTTAGTTTTAATGAATGCATCGATAAATCGTCAAATGAGCAAACATAAAAAATTTAGAAATTTCTAAAATTGTTCGATTTAAAAAAAATTAAGAATTTGAGTGTGATACTTTACGAAACATTTTTGAGTTCATATCTATACCACTAGTAGCTCCATTGAAAATATAGCCCTCATCTCTTTATCGTAATTAATTTATTACTTCCCATATAAATACTTCATCATACTATTAGTGAGAAGAACAATAGTTCTTGACATTTTGTTATTACGAAGCCACTGATGATCCAATAAAGCTCAACAAATTTTTTGAATGTGGTAAAAACATGTCTAGCAAATTTCATAATAATTCTTCACAAATTTTATGTATAATCGTAACATTATTTAATAAAATAGAAAATGAATGTTATAAGACAACAAGTGGTAATGCCGACATACGTCAGAAACTTATGAGCCAACCTATGAAATTTTATTATGTGTATAAAAATCCTTTACAAATCAAACACCTTTATATTGGTTGAGATAACCTTACTGCATTCTTTTCGCCCACATTTCGAGAATCAAATAACGATAACAAAACCAAAGTGGAATCTTCCTTAAGAATTCTATACAAATTACCGGACACATTGTTGTCGAATCAAAGTTTTGTATTGGCCACAACTTGAAGGAAACTTTGTCACATAGATTTTTACCAATATTTATCAATGCACACATTACCCAAATGCTCGATAACAGAAATTGCTTTAAGTAATCGATTGTTGTAAGATGTACTGTTGAATTAAATATTCTTCAATTTACTTTCTATCTAAATTCTCGATTATCAGCTTATTAGAATAATGATAACATCAAGTATTCAATGACTAAATCAAGATAGAATGAACCAAATGACGATATTACGACCATTCAATATCATTTTAAAATATATTTTGATCCAAGGAAATGTTATTTAAATTCAATTTAAATATATTTATATTTAAAACCCACTCACAAGTTATAGTGGGAGTAGAATTGGTGTTTATGTATTTTCATTATATGAAATATTAACGGTATATTAAATTTCGTCCATTATTTTAAAATTATACAGATGCAATCAATCTTATGCGATTAAACCCTCATTCACGAGTATTTATCTTTTAAATTTAACGATAATTGAAATTATTCTTTATAATCCATAATCTTGAGTATCAAGCCAGCCCAACCCAACTCAAAATTTAATAACATCTCCATACTTCATTTTTTCCATTTTCACAAAAAATATTCACATCGACTCACAAACGACTGTTAAATAACAACATCGTGTCCAAAATGGCAAAAATCTTGGAAAGTAATTGACAAACATTGCACAACTACATTTCCTAGTTTTTATTGACAAATACTGCTTCACGTTGAGTGGTCGAAAACTTTTCAGACCACCCTCGTAAAGTTAACACTCCAACAGCATCATTTTATAATGCTATTCAGATAGAATAGTAAATTTTATGAGTATTTGACTGTAATCTGATTCTCGTAAATTGACTTATAGAAATAAAATCGGATATAGAAATATTCACATTCCACATCTATATCTATTTTATATAGATTTAAAATTTAACCTTCACCCACTTTCTTCTTGTGACAGATGTGGATCAATTTTGAATGAAAATCCCTTATTTTAAAATCAAAAATTTTATTTATTTGCGTTTTAAGATGACATGTATGACTATAACGTATAAAGTGTGTTAATTTCCAAATTATCCACCATTTATTAAAAACACGTTGATTAACAACAATTATACCTACAGAATTTAAATTTTCATCTCTTCGCTCGTAACCACCATTCGCTCATAGCTTCGCTCGTAGCCCGGTGCCATTTGAAATTTCATATACTTAGCACCACCAACCTTGTTACCCATCATTTGACAGGGCAAAAAATTATCTAAAAAAATACAACCGATCGATTGGTTTCGTTATAGACTTCACAGAAAATAGAAGACACGAAATCAAATGGAAATAAATCTAATTTATTTGCATTTCAATCAAAAAGATTAGTAAAGGAAAAATTTCATTTTTTATGGTTTGCTAACAATAACTGATTTCATACCATCCATCTTCTGTGTAGTTTATCTAAGTAACTAATCGATCGATTTCATTGTTGAATAGAGAAATTTTTGCCTTTTCAAATGATGTATAGCAAGATAGAAGTGCCTTTAAAATTCCAAAGTGGGATGGGTGAGGGCGGATGGTTGAAGCCCTATTAAAAATATCAGTTTAAATTCATTAGAAATGGATATGATAGGCGAAAATTTGTTGAATCGGTATGAATGGAGTTTGGAATGTGTGTCGGACCTTTTTGTCTTCAGATTGTTCTTATTTTTGGACAGATGTCCTCTGAATATTATACAACGATACCACAGATTATATAATACCTAGGATAGATAAAAGACTGTCTTAGTTCTAAAAAAAAACATGTAGATGTCTCTGCATGATAGTAACACTTAATACCATCTATCATCTTTTTTAAGACTTACGAAAAATATTTTAATTATTACCATAGCAATGATTAATTTATTTTTTATTATTCTTAAAATAAAGAGTTTAAATGTCAAATGTAAAAACGTATTGTTGTATTTAAATACTCAATGTTATAATTTCCTTCTCTGCCAATTAATTATGTTTTTAATTATATTTTAGC
Source organism: Chrysopa pallens (assembly GCA_020423425.1). Taxonomy (NCBI): domain Eukaryota; kingdom Metazoa; phylum Arthropoda; class Insecta; order Neuroptera; family Chrysopidae; genus Chrysopa; species Chrysopa pallens. Next base: position 2,936 of record JAEMTY010000037.1, read on the forward strand.
GTTGTTGACTGATTTAAGTGTCATTAAATGTTAGGCTCCCCAAGTGTTATTCTACTTGTTAATATTGCTAGATCGATTTATCAAATAATTATTTTGTGATATCAATGTTTAGTTTTAATCGTGTTAATAAATATATAAAGTTAATGTACAAATATTTAACATTCTAATAAATTTATATTAGGTTTATTTTGTAATTTTAATTTTTAAATCCGCCGTATAAAAATAAAATAAAAAATTAAGAATCTTAATTCCAACCATATAGTAATTATCTTGGATTCAAACCGTTGTTTAATAATTTAAAAGGTATGTGGTAGAGGGCAACAGTGATCAATCTATTATTATATGTAAGTGACTTAGGTAACCATCGTTACCCCGTTTGATAGTCACAATTTCTGGAAAAAAAAATTATTTTTATTTTGTTAATATTTGATAATAAATGAATTTTTATCAAAAATTATTTTTCTTTGTATTAATGGATTTTCATTGAACCACAATCTAGACAACACCCATTCTAAACGTAAATATACGCCAAATACAAAAAATTCAAATATGCTTTGAAATTTAAAAATTAAAAACGTAAAGCATTAAAAGTATTTTGTTAAAATATTTTTTCAAGTTTTTACCCGCAAATTTATGTAAAAAAAAATATAACATGGCTCAAAAGAAAAACGAATTATTTCGTGAAGCAGAAGTGCATCTCGAACAGGGAACGGAATATTTGCGAAGAGGAAATTTACCAGCTGGTAAAATCATGAAAAAAAAATGAATATAGTTTTTTTTTTTTTTTTTAAATAAATTTTTTATGAATTAAAGCTCACCGTGCCCTAAATGTGGCCTTATGGAATGATAGTCATAATATCGATACACTTTTAACACGATCGAAATTATTTGAAAAGTACAAACAATACGATAAGGCATTAAAAGATCTGGATGCCGCATTGGATATTAATCCAGATGATTTGAGAGTATTACAAAAACATGCAACTGTACAGTATTTGAATGGAGATTTTGAATATGGATTGATCAGTAATGCACGAGGTGCTCCAATTCGTCGACAACCACCGACATTCCAAAAGGGTATTTTAAATGTAAGAATTGTCAATTATTATTAGGAACAACCCATATAGACCGATTCTTTCTGGACAGTCAGTAGTATGGTCAACAATTTGTATGTGAGTTACACTAAAGACATTACACATAAAATATCCACAGCTAACTACTAGAAATCTGAAGTGTAGTCGGCAGTACTTTCAACTCCCAATTGAAGGTCTCGAGTTAAATTCTCGCTAGATGTGTTATGTTTTCAATTTTTTCATACAATAAATGAAAATCGAATTTAGAATACCCTATGAGACATGACATTAGAACATTTATGTCCTTATATGTCATTTTCACAATGTGATAAATTTACTAAATTTCAGCAAAATCGGATAACGCGTTTTAAAGCTATAGCGGAAACAACATAAAAAGATGGATAGATGATATCTACAAAAAAAATGCAAAATCATCGATTTAAATTAAATTAATGTTTGTACCCCTTGATAGTACCATTTTGAGTAACGTGTCTCATAATGTCCTGTGACGTGTCTCATAATGTTCACCCACTCTTAGAATTGCAGGAAAGTATCGTTATATCTTTTACTGAATTTTTTCATTTCTGTTATATAACATTATTTGTATTTTTTTCTAGTGTCGTGAAGCTGTCGAAACATCTATAGGTCCACAAACTGGGCATCCATTACGAGACTATTATAATATTATCAAAAAATTGGAAAAAAAGAAACGTAGTGTAAGAGAAATTGCCGAGGCAACACGATGGAGACGAAAAATTTGCCCCAAAGCTTACAGAGAAAAATATTACAAAATTAAGAAAATGGGTATAAGTTTTTATTAATATTTCTAAAAATAAATTTGCAATTAAAAAAAAATGTTTAAATTCAATATAAATAGTACCGCAAACTGTTGTTAGTACCAAAAGCATTAAAAGTCTAGGACCATTACCTGATCCGGGCAAAGACAACAAAATTCGACCAGGTCTTCCAACATTAGAACAGTTTGCTCGAGTTATACCATCAGCATTTCAAGTTACTCGCCCTGTAAGTTGATAACATTTTTACATATTTGATGTCACTTAGTGAAAATACGTTAAATTAATATTTTTTGTCACGATTTAATTAATAATCAATAATAAAATAATAATATATGATTTATATTTTACTAGCTTTTACCCCTCGCGTCATTGCTAGCATTGAAGCCATTAAATAAGTATCAGAAATCATTAGAATAGAAATGAATCAATAAAATATATCTCTCTGTAACTAACCTCAAAAATTCAAATAGTTTTATACTGCATATAATGACCGAAAAAAATAACAAAAAATATAGAAAAATTCCAAACAGCCGAAACTATAGTCAATTGGATTTGAAATTGACGTGACCGTTGATAATATAGTGCAACGGTACTACAGTACTCATGGTTGGAACTTCAATACTGTAATACTAGATGGCATGGCGAAACAAATATTTTATTTTAAGTAATAAAAATTAACTCAAATGTAAATATATTAACACACTCCGCCATCTATTAAAAACTTATATAACTGTGAATAGAAATACAACACTTTGTCCATAAAAAATCCTTAAATTCGCCATAACAAAATAGCTATAAAAAATTAATGTTTTTAGACCATGAACCAAATGGACGTAACTTTAAAGCCAGAATCAAAAACAGTTTTGAAATTTAGACCAACCCAAGCAAAAATGTCAAATATAAAAAAAGTCGCGGCTGAGCGATATTTAGAACGTATGACATTTGATAAGGATTTATTATATAAATGTGCTCAAGATGCCAATATTCGTAATCCGAATAAAAAAGGATGTGAAAAAATAAAAAAGGAAGCTGTACGTGGATACAACACACTTGTTGTATGTCAGGTGAATTATTAAATTAATTTTAATAATTTTTCTACATTTTGCGAAAAAAATACCACTTAAAAATACTTAAGAGTTATTTAAGGGGTGGCATATTCGAAAAGTTAGTAAGTTAAAGTCATTTTCATAAGAAACGCCAGAAATTTTTCAATTTTAAATACGCCAAACTCCAAAAATCGTATATCAGGGAAGAAAATTAGCAATTAAAAGTATAAAAGCATTCTATGTCACAAATTCCAGTTTGAATTGAAGATATAGATAAAACTGGCGATCTATAAGTTTTAATTTTTCCATTCTACCTTTCGTAGGGCTTAAACTTGGTGAAGAAAAGCACAACATTGTAAACTAATCATTTTTGTGTGATTTGAGGTTTCGACCTCTTTTCAAATGTTTTGTTATTGTATAGCCATTCCTAAAAATCTTACCAACAGAGTGCAATCTCTAATTAGCCAATAGGACTGAAAGTTAATACAAAACAGTAAATAAAGACATATTGGTCTGTTTTCTCAGATTTACGATACACCTCTACCCGACAAGCCCTTTTCCGCAATTTTATTGATGTGCTTTACATCCACCTCTTGATAAAATAGCCGTATTCGCACTTGGTTTAATTTAAAATCCCAGCCAAATTGTTATGAGTATTTAGGAATCATTATTCTTCGAAATATTTAGGAATCATTACGTGCTCGTAGACCACTGTTTGCATTAAAATATCAAGAAATGGAATCAACAAAATCATTAAAAGCGAAAGAAACTCAAGACTATCAAATTTTACAAGCAATGGCAAAATTAGAAGCTGATAATCTAATTGCATTATTACGAAATGCCAGAGAATCGTTTAATTTTCGACTATGTCAAGATATTTGTGAAAGATCAAAAGTATTTTTTGATAATAAAAATAAAAAAGTGTTACCAAGAAAAGATGAATACTTGGAGATTATGTATAATATTATTGGTACGATTTTTGTTAAACCATAAAGCTTTGTTTGCATTGATCAAGTAATTAAGTCAAGTATAAAGTAGTTGAATTACTTGACGTGTGTGAACAGCAACATTGTAGTAAAATGTTTAGTGAAGTTGTTTAGTTAAGTAGTTTAAAAAAATTTTGCTTTTGTGTCCAAGTAGTACCCCTAATCATAAACACATAAAGGCATCTGTTTGACATTTAATTGTTGCAGTCACAGTCATATAATATGAACAGTCTTGTGATATAAAATTATATTTCATGGCTGTGACTGTTTACATATTTTAAATAAATTACTTGTAACTAGACTAAATTTTCAAATTACAAGTGTGAACGATTTTTGATCAAGTGTTAAGTGTTTAGTACCAAACTACTCGTTACCTGGCTAAATTACTTTATCAATGTGAACAAGACTTTAGAAATTAAAAGAGGCAGTAAAAATAGAAATCGATCGTTGAAGGTGAGATCACTTTCCATGTGCATTGAGCCCAATATTTTAATTTAATAGGTGTAGCCACAATCTCACTTTTTCTGTCCAGAAATATTTTGATTGTAGATATTGCCAAAAGTATGCTGTGATATACTGAGAGATTCTCACTGTTTCTATAATTAAAAAAATAATTATAATTGTTTTGTTTTGAATTTAAAGGCTTAGTTTATTTAGACATATTACGAATAACTGCCAATACACCAATACCAGAAGCTCGTGTAAAATTTATGTTGGGTCTTCCATTAAGTCGTTCTCATTCCGAAGATTCTTTAATTGAATCGATGAAACCTGCTTTTATTGACACAAGGTATGTATGTAATCACTTCATCGTGTCACTGGAACACTCCTTATAGTAGTAATTCGCAAAGCTTGATGAGGAGTTTATATCGCTTCGGCTTCTTGAAATTGCTATATTCTCTGCGTCTGCATATCTGAAGAGGAGATATCTGGTTTGCACCATTCGCAATAACCATGGTTAATTCAATACAATTTTAAACTGAAGAAACTCTAGATCTAGGTAAATGGAATTGTGCAACCCAGCCCTTTCCTTCTAAAACTGCCATCTACCTATTTCTGGCTCTTCTATTATGGAAGAAATCTATCAATAGATAGAAGATCTCGAAAAGAGTACGATTTCAACAAAATTTAATGAAAATCAAAAGTAGAGAGATCAATTAACAAGGAATTTACTGGGGTACTTACGTAGAACAAGGGAATGTATGATGACACTTATGTCAAAAAGACGACTATGAGAGGGGAAATCATTAGATGAATAGGCAGGAACATTCTAGAATTAATTCGCACATTGATTTGAATAGAAAATCTATAAAAACTACAGAAAATCGAATACGTGCTGCACGTTCAGCATTAGAATTAGCTTGGTTATATTACGATCTAGCCAGGCATTGGATTGAAATCAAGAATTATTATTTTGGTCGTCATTATGGTTTACGTTGTATTGAACAAGCTGATGCAATTGGTAATGAAGTGTGGGCAATAAATGGATCATTTTTAGTTGTGAAATGTTGTGTGGCCTTACATAATCGTAATGATGCTAAAGATGAATTATTAGACACAATAAGTCGTGCGAAAAAAATTTACTATCCTCATGGACCAGAGTTAATAGCTTTTTTGGATCAGGTAATATTTTTTCATGTGAAATATATTTTTTAATTTGCTCATAAAACGTGGCAAAAATAGCCTAAAAAGTCAGATATCCATTCGTTACAACTGATACTATAGAAATATTAATGATCAATAATACAATTAATCTTGCAAAAATATTTTAATATTGAAACATTGTAAAGTAATATGGTCTCCATAAAGTTGTCCCAAAATATTTCTACTGATATCAGACCTTAAATAAAGATTCAGAAACTATATTTCTAATTTTATTTTTTAATTCAAAAAACTTGTTGTTTTTGGAATAACGTTTTAACTATTTGTACAGCGTTTATAAATAATATCTGGTATTTAAATTAAAAGAATTACATGATAATATTATAAAAATGGACTGTAAAACCTTTCTATTATTCTTTAGATATATTGTACAAAAATAAAACCTAAATGTGAAACAATGCCAAAAATTGTTGAACAAGCCTTGAAAAATAGATATTTAATTAACATAAAATGTATAGTTTAGTTGTAGCTAATAGGCAACTTGTTGAACATTAATACATATATCATTGCAATAAATGAATAAAAGTATGATAATTAAATGGGGATTTCAAATTTCTTTATGTAAATTATGGAGAGTAGAGGTAAGGAGAATCATCTTTGAAAATGAAAAAGTGTCTGTCAAAATATATTAAATTAATGTTGGCGCCACATTAGCATCAGGGTAAATTTTAAAAGAAGCGTCGAATATCATTAGAGTAGGGTAGAGAAATAAACATTACATTCATACCATACACCAGAGCCATTTTGGAAGGTTTTTGAACTGTTATTTACAGTTTACAGCTGGACACTTTTCGATTTTCTACCATATGATATGAGTCTCTTTACCCCTACCTTCCATAATGTGAATAATGAAATCTCTTATATTAAGAAAGCTAATACCCAAACATCATTTTTATAGTTTTTACAAACTTATTGCATCCTTTATTGTTGTACAATAAAGAGAACTCCTAAATACTAATATTAATCTGCCATTTGACTACTAAAATATGTCTGTTGAATGTTAATAGACAATGCGGGTCATTGACGAATTAGATTTCGAAGAAATTGCGGGTGATGCAATTCTTGAACGACAAAATGCAATTTTACAATTAATGTCAATTACAAAAGATAACGAGAAAACAAAAGCCGATTTTCAAAGATTGTTTGAAAAAATGGCCATAATACCAACAAAACGTAGAATGTCTATTGTTCCTGGTTTTAATTTTGATCGAGATGATAAAAACGATAAATTATTGACAAAAGTAAGTTATCAACACTTATTAGTTATCAGAAATATTTTTAAAAAAATTCTATTTTTATATTTAATTGTTTAGCACAACAAGGCTTCGATTATACATGAACGGAAAATTCGAGAAATTCAAGAACCTCTCGAAACGCTAGAAACCACTAAAGGTGATAAATTTTTAAACTTGATTGGAAAGTAGTAAAGAAGCTACCCAGAAGATAACGCTAATTTAAACTTTTAGATTGTTTCAAAAAAAAAAAATAGTAATATTAATATTTCTATTCATCAAATTATGTAATAATTATCTGTTCTGATTGTAAAAAAAATAAAAATTTTACGCATATTTCATTGCACGACATAAAAAATTATCAGAGAGATATCTTTGGCAGCAGTCGTAAAAGAGCCCTAATAAAGTCAACAAGTATCAGTCTTATTTTACTACGATTATTCGGATTCGATATAACTAATATTATCGATATTAATTCTATTTTTCAAATAAAATAATAATCATTGAAAAATTAGTACAAGATCCCGCAGCAGGATTAATGCGCCGCTCATCGGTTTTTTGCTTAAAACCAAATTTTTCTGTTTATTTATAATAAGGATAATATATATTTACTATTTTTGGTAAAAAAATATCGATCACTTGTTTTTTAAATAAAATAACGTCTACATCAAGGCAATTTATATCATATATCAATTTAAAGCTATTTTTTTAATTATTTATTATCATATATGGTTGCCTAATTGAATTCACCCTCAAATAAGGGTTGCTGGCTGTTAAAAATAATAAATATTCAAAGTAGAGTGAAAGAGAATTATCGCGTAACATCATTTGTTAGAAGAGGAAAGCGATTGCCGGATATTTTTTGGAGTATTTATTATAAGTCGTGTCTATTACATTACTCCCAGGTGGGTGAGAGCACTAACATTCGGCGCACGCGAAATGGCTTAAAAGCTTCGCACAGCCGGCAATCGCTATCCTCGTCTGACAAATGATGTTACGCGGTAGCTCACTTTCACTCTAGCTTAAATATTTATTATTTTTAACAGCCAGCAACCCTTATCAAAAATAATTTAAATAAAAAAAACTGGCGGTTAAATTTTGATAGGCAACCTGGTTAATATATATTATCGTAATTATAAATAAACATAAAAATTTGGTTTTAAGCAAAAAACCGATGAGCGCACTAATTCTGCAGCGGGATCTTAAACTATATGGACACCGTGCATCAAAATGAATCCATTTGTTTCTTTGGTTACGAAATATATGTGCATCAATCAAATGATATATAAATCTGAATGGTATATGATTTAACATAGGAAATTTCTTAAAATTTATTCACAAATTTAAATGAATAATTATTTATATCAGCAAAAATTATAACTAATGCAATTTCTTCAATCATTACAATGATAGGATGATAACTACTCTTAAATATCATTTTTTGAAATTGTTAAATAATTTTTGTTTGATATTTGCTGTACAATTTACATGCAAATAATTGAACTGACTATTATATTTTCTAAAATGTGAATGTTTTATTACAAATTTTAGATACTCGTAGCGCAACAGTCGCATGAGAAATTCCTTCCACCTACATGGTACAGATATAATCACCAATATTCAACACATATATTGATCTTGTAAAGGTCACTGAGAACATCTTTTATAAATGACAAACATGTACTGAAGTACAAAATATTGTGCTATTTATATTTGATTTACAATTTTATTTGTTTTAAAATTTAGTTTCAATTCCACAGTTTTATTGTTAAATTATCAAATATTCAAAAGGATATATGACTTGATAATTACAAATGCATAAATTTTCCCTTCTACGTAATAAAAAACAACATTCACTTAAACTGTGATAAAAATAAACTCAGTCAGATATTATTAAAATAATCGCTCTTCATGGTTTATCATTTAGTCTTTGTTTAAATATATACTATGCAAATAAATTAATTCTTTCAAAGTGACAAATATCAAAAATTAAAGTTAATCGATAAAATGTTATCTACAAATTCAATTAAAAATCAATATGAAAATACGAAAATAAAATTAAAAAATTTAACACAATCACGACATGTAAGTTTATGCAAATTGACTAATGCAAATTATGTAAATTTTAAACATTATATTACATTTTTTTTAGGATGATAATGAAACTAAATATCACCTACTCAACATACCAGAAATTCCTTGCTATTATTCAAAAAAAGCGATTTGTTTGGTGTTAATTGTACTTTTGTTTTTAATAAGTATTCAATTTTATATGATTAGCAATGAACCGGTAACTACGTTAATGAAACAAGAACTACCAAATCCTCCAAGACCGGATTCTAATCGCTGTGTGGTTATAAAAGATGATGAGAAGTTTGATTGCTTTCCAGAACCGAATGCTAATAAAGAACAATGTGAAAGTCGTGGTTGTTGTTGGGCACCAAAAATAAAAGTTGATAAAATTTTAGATACTCCTTCGTGTTATTATCCTGTAAATTATGGTGGTTATGACTTTAGTGCTGCGACTAAAACTTATATTCGTACATTTAAAAGTCCATATCCAGATGATATCACTCAACTGGATTTATCATTGACTCATCGTACTGAAAACTGTATGAATATTCGAGTAAGAATCCACGAATTTAGATTTTTAATTATTAAAAGAATATTTAACCAAATAAGGGTCATTGTCTAAAAATTAGACTCCTGTTTCTTCACAAAAATCGAATTGTTGGAATCTCTTCAAAGAATTTTTATTCACGTTTGCTTTTTCTTAAAAAATGACTACTTTTTTAAATACATGTCTTTGATGTCAGAAAATGAGTTATGCATTAAAAGACATTATTTTAAATAACAGATGTTACTATATAAATGTTCATAAATAATTTCGTTTATGGATAGATTTTAACAATTCTATTTGTGTTGGATTCAATATACAGTACCAGTTCTTATAGTTGGATGCCTATAGTTTTTTTCAATGAGATTTATGTTGCTAGATTACACCAAAATATCCATTACCTGTTCGATATGAAACTCCGTTTCCATTTGTTATGCAACAAACTATTAATAGTGAACAAAGTAATTTAAAATACAGCATTAGCAAAGATACATTTGGCTTTAAAGTATTTAATAAAGCTGGAAGAATCGTGTAAGATATTCATATTATCTCAAATATAAAACAAAAAAATTCAGTTCTTAAATAAAACATCATTTGTAGATTTGACATGGCACCTAATTCTGGCTTTATTTATGCTGATCAATTTTTACAACTATCTTCAAATTTGCCAAAAAATTCAAGTTTATATGGTATTGGTGAGAGACGAGGAAAATTAAAAATTGATACAACAATTTGGCAAAGTTTTTCATTATTTAATGCGGATCAACCACCAGAAGAGAATGTACGTATGCTTTTACATACCCAAAAGTCATAGTTATGTGTACAGATATCGTATTTAAAGCTCGTATTATGCATTTTAGAAAAATTTAACTTTGCGTACAGCGAAATATCAGTTGTCTATATGGCAACTCCTCGAAGATAGAAAATTTATTTTTATCTTCGTGAGTTTTTACCAAATACTTACTTTCTAGAATATGTATATACTTTATGTTAAATACTAGATAAATGAGACAAATTCTTTGGCATAAAAATACGATAATCAACACATATAACTTTTCTTCCAAAGGTTTTATCAATTTAGAATCTATGAAAATACTTATTAATTACTTTCAGAGGAATTTGTATGGTACACAACCGTTCTATTTAGTAAAAGATGAATCCGCCCCAAATCCACACTATTATGGAGTTTGGTTAATGAATAGTAATCCTATAGGTAAGATGGCATATTCCGCGTTGGATGTAGAAACATATATTGTTTACAAAATATTCGAGAACTTCGAAATTCTTAGATTTAAGCTTATTTTCCATATTCAATCGATATCGTTTATTTTTCATATACCTAAATAGAAATAATTGTCCAACCGAATCCAGCTATTACAATACGAACATTAGGTGGTATACTTGATTTTTACATATTTACTGGACCCACTCCTGAAAGTATTTTACAACAATATCAACAACTAATTGGTATGCCACATATGCCACCATTATGGGCATTAGGGTTTCATTTATGCAGGTATTATAAACAAAACAGTAATAGTTAATAATAAGTGAATATTGTTTTATAAAACATTTAATTTTTGTAGATATGGTACAAAAACATTAAACCAAACAAAAGAGATATTTTTGAGAAATAAAAATGCTGGAATTCCTATTGTACGTATTTCTTCAGCCGTCGAATTTTCTTTACTTCAGCCAGAGGATTTATCAACAGCTGATAGAAGCGTACTCCTTTATGTAAAATCTTTTAGTTTTCGCGAACAAATAACGCAAAAAATACTTATACAAATGTTTTTTTTTTTTTTTCTGAGGGCTAGTCGAAGAGTTTTTCTCTTACAAAAATTCCTATTTATAAAATAAAATTTATATTTTTACCTTAGAAATTTATTTTCGAGAATAACTTTTCGACAAGCCCTTCGTTTTCATTTCAATATTAAGCATACCAAATTTCATAACACTTGGATTTTAGTTATTTGTGCACAAAAATGAGATTTTTTATAAAAAAATGTGCTTCTAACAGCTGCGGATAATCCCTTTTAACTTAAATAGTACGGAAAAGTATACATAACTTTTCTTTTTACAGGATGTTCAATGGAATGATTTGGATTATATGGAGGCAAATAATGATTTTACCTATGATAAAAATACATTTAAAGACTTACCACAGTTTATCAACGAATTACATGAACAGGGTGTAAAATGGGTTCCAATACTTGATATTGGTATTAGTGGTAGCGAACCGAATGGTACATATCCACCATTTGATTTAGGTGTAAAAATGAATATATTTGTTAAAAATTACACTGGAGATATATTTATTGGAAAAGTAAGTTATGAAGACTGTTATTTTTTAAATTTTCTCGTCAACAATACAAATGCGACGATCTGAATCTTTCATGCTTATTTAAAATTATAAAATACACGATTTGCAAGGTGTATTTTACAATTGAGTGGCTTTAAAGTGATTGCAAAATATGATAATTATATTTATGTAAAATCTAACTGGCAATTTATGTTCGAAATCGAACATAAATAATCATTGATATTAGTTGAAAACTTTCTACACGAAAACACTTTCTTCTAATAAGTTGTTTACTATTTTTATAAATTCTAGTCAAAATTATTTTATTAGGTCTGGAATGGTAAATCTACAGTATGGCCAGACTTTACACATAAAGACGTATTAAATTACTTGCAAATATTATTTGAAGATCTTCATAAGGAACTGCCATTTGATGGAATATGGTTAGATATGAATGAGCCATCTAATTTTGATAACGGTAACTATAATATATTCAATATAACAAATTCACCATTTAAGGTCTAAATAGTATTCAATATACACTAAATCTTATTAAATTGTCAGGAAACTTAAGGGGAGAATTACCTACTTAGTGTAATTTCAGGCTGATAAGCGACAAAAAATTATTAAAACTAAACCTTAGAGAACACTGAACTTTAGAAATCTCATCATAATTACTCAGTAGATATTTTAAAAATAGAGAAAAATTATTTAATATTTAAAGACCTTCAATATTTGACGCTATTCCAAAAACATTTCGTTAAGAATGGTTTGAGCTGCACAAGCTTACATTACATTATTTAAATGATTTTTCATAAGGTGCTGTAAATGGATGTCCAGATTCGAATTTAGAAAATCCACCGTATTTACCAAACATTAATGGTAACATGTTACGATATAAAACATTCTGTATGACTGCAAGACATGCATATAGTGAGCATTATAATTTACATAATGTTTATGGTGCATTAGAAGTTTACAATGCATATCGTGCATTACGGGCATTGAATCAAAGTCGCCCATTTATTATATCACGATCAACCTTCTCTGGACTTGGACATTATGCTGGACATTGGAGTGGTGATGTATTCTCAACATGGCATGATTTAAAACGCACAGTTTCAGGTAAAATTATTGGCAGAAAAATTTTTTCGTTCCTATCGGGTGTCAAACGATACCACGGCTTGTTTTATTTTATTTATTTTATAGAAAAATTTACGTTATTTAAATACCACGGCTTGTTTTATTTTATTTATTTTATAGAAAAATTTACGTTATTTAAATTTTTTGCTACAGAATTGTTATCATTCGGCTTATTTGGTATACCGTTAATGGGTGCAGATATTTGTGGATTTAATTCGAACACAACTGTTGAATTGTGTGCACGATGGTATCAATTGGGTGCATTTTATCCATTTTCTAGGACTCATAATACTGATGATGCAATTGCACAAGATCCAACCGCACTTGGCGATTTAGTTTTAAATGCAGCTAAAAAATCATTATTAACTCGATATTCATTGATATCATATTTGTATACATTATTTTATCGGGCACATCAAAATGGTTCAACTGTAGCTCGACCATTATTTGTAGAGTAAGAATTTTTTGTGAATATTTGATTCATAATCGTTATTTAAATTTAACATCAAACTTTTTTCAGATTTTATGATGATAAATCTACGTATGATTTAGATGAACAATTTTTATGGGGACCAAGTATTATGATTATTCCAGTTTTAGACGAGGTAAAGTATATATTTATTGTCTTACACATTGTTTTATTTATTGTATGATTATTATTTTAAATTTTTATACGTGAAAATATTAACAAAAATATTACGTGAAAGGAAACCCAATATCATTATATAATTGTTTTTATTAATCTCAACTGTGAATTACCTGGAAGTGAACAACCAATTTGACAGATACACAGAGGCTCAGCGCGGTACGTCAAAAGTTAGAAAAAAAAACTCCATCTCCCATCTCTGAATAGTAAAGATTTTCAAATGAAAGTCACAGCGCTATAAAATATTATTGACATTTCTAACCTCACTGTAATCGGCTGTCTCACTGAAATTCCACAGCCACCTTTTGAAAACGAGTCGAACTAATTTATCACACTTTTTCAATTTTAGGGAAAAACTACCGTAAATGGTTATTTACCCAAAGGTATATGGTATGATTTTTATTCGGGTGTTGCATTACAAAGTGAGGGTCAATTTTTTGAATTTAATGCAACACTTGATTCTCAAATACCTTTATTATTACGTGGTGGTCGAATTTTAACAACACAAAAGCCGGAATTAACCACAAGTTTAACAATAAAAAATCCAATACAAATTATGGTAGGATTGAGTGAAAATCAGACTGCAATTGGAGAAGTTTATTTTGATGATGGAGGTATATTATAATTATTATTTTTTTACATGTTATTTTAAGATATGTTTAATATTTTAGCTTTTTGAAAAATAAATTCAAATTATTATGATAATCTTACAATCATCATTCAGAATTTTACCAGTTAGGATTTTATTTCGTCATTATTTAGTTTGAATCGAACGCTTATTTTTGTTAAAATACTTTATTCTAAGAGTGTGCTTCTTATCAAGCAATTTTTAATTTTTTTGATTTATCATCAACCATTTGCTATAAAAGACCGATTCAAATATTATTATTGTGTTCTTCTTATTAAGGAAGTGTCAAAAGACTTACTAATATTAGTTATTATTTTAACCACTGGAAAGAAAATTTTATAAAGTCCACTAAGTAATTTTTCCTTTAATTTACTAAAGAAAAATTCTTTTTTTCGATTGTTTTAGAAACATTCAATGGATCTGGTTCATTATTTTCAATTGATGTTAAAAATGGTGTATTAAGTGTCAATATTTTGGAATACAATTATAAAAATATACCTAAAGTTAATGAAATTGTGATTTTGGGAAAAACTAAGCCAGTGTCTAGTGTAGTTGTGAATGAAAAAAATGTTACAACTTTCAAATATGATTCAACATTAAAAGTAAGTTAAACGGCAGTAGCTTTGTTCTCGGACTTTCCTCGTTTTGATGAAAATCATCGAAACGCAGATTCACGATCAAAGCTATTCACTTCTCAATTATAAAATAAGGAATGCCCCAAAAAAAATATAAGTTGTAAGGGGAGCCTGATGTAATTTTGGAATAAAAAGAATTCATTTCAATTACCAAATATTGAGATACTTTTTAAATACTTATTTAATCAATTTAATTTTTTTTGTATAGGTGTTGAAAATTATGGATTTGAATGCTGATATTTCAAACTTATTAGTTACTTATCAGTAATTTTGCTAAGACTGATTATCATTTTTTTCTCGAAGATATTATACAATCTTTATTCACTATTTTTGTAATTTTGTGCATGAAAATAAAATAAAATACTCATAATAAAAGAACAGATTTTTTTTTGTTTATATTTGAGATTGCCCCTCCTGTTTTGGTATTCCGTTTAGTTGTTCGAATAAAGTTTTTTTATTTCAGAATATAACTTTTACTGTAAATGTGTAACATTGAACTAAATTGCCAATTGGAAAATTTCGTATTTATCGCCTGAAATTTAGATACTGCTCGTCTAGCCTCCAAATAAAAGGCATTTTTGAAATTTATGAGGATGCTAGCAGACCCGACCACACGTTGCTTGAAGAGTTCAAATTCGGCTCAAATCAATACAAAATTTAATTTGATTTCATTTATATCACATTCGAAAATAATTTGTCATACATTGCCATCTGTTATAAACTAATGGAACCCACAGACAAATCCGAAAATCGTTAATTTTGCAGTAAAAAACGATAATTGGGATAAAAACTATCCTTTGCTTTTACCAGGAACAAATAAGTAGTTTCTGAGTACTCCTAGACCATGATCGTAACACGTGAATTATATATGTATAGATATAATCAGTATATGGGAAGGAGTATATTAATATAGGGTATCGCACCGGCGTCTATTGTACCTAGACTTTTTTGGCCCTATGGTGCGTGGAGTTAGTCGTTCTTATCCAAGCAACGACAGTGTGATGAATTTACCCCCCCCCCTTTTTAAAATTATAATTAATCAAACTACCGCTGCCTGTATTCGAGCTTGTAGTCTCCATTTAAAGTAGTCAAATAGGTAAAAGTATTATGGCCTTTACTTTATACCACTGAGGTGGTTTGTATATGGGATAATTTAGGAAAAAATAATGTAATTTCTTGAAAATGACGGATGACTTCTGAAAAATGATTGTAAATTTCTTAAATGTAATTTGTTTATTTGAGAAATAGGTAATTAAAACGATTCCTAAATAGAAGATCATGACAAATATCTGCTGCGACGCGTAACAGGACTTTGATGATCTGTTGAATTTTCTTCCTTATTTGAATGTACTCAGAGATATGTATCAAATAAAAGTTGTCGATCTTAAAATGTTCTTAAAATATCCAAGTTTGTAGGAAATCGATGGAACCGTTTTCGTAAAAAACTTGAAAATTACTAGAATAAAATGGGACACTCAGTAGTCCGATTTTACAGTAGTTCCGGTAGTCCGAAGACAGAATACCAAGTTTGGTGAAATTTGGATAAAACGCTCGATACGATTTGCTATCACACACACGCGGATCAATTTGTGAGCTCACTTTTTTTGAATTCAAGGGACCTCAGAAAATTTATTTCCGAGGAAAGTCAATATCGAATTTTTGACAGGATTACAACACTTCGTTTTGCTAGTATATTAAACGGATTAAGTAAAATAATCAAATAAACCCCGCTCAACTAATAAAATATGGATTCACCACATTTATAGATTCATTCAAATACTGAATGACAAAATTGTATTTGTTTTGTAAATAAGCAAAATGATTATATATACAGTGGGTCCGAAAAAGCATTTTCCACTCTTTACTCAGTAAAATAGAACCCGAAATGGAACCTCGTGTTATGTTTATTGGTTTAATTCCATGGATTATCGATTCTAGAAAAATATAATTTTGAATAAAATCTCGTTTAGTTCAATAATAACAAAATCATTTACATTATTTGATTATCTTTATACGTATACTGTATTTGATTAGTGACCTTAGCGCTATCTCGTGTTTGATTTTGAAAACTCTGGTTTAGTGAAAAACTTATTGCCATCGATAAAACCCATAGAGTTAATTGCTAAGATACTCGACGACATATGATTGAATATCATTGTTTGAGCTATTTTTAATTCTCATTCATTAAATACTATAAATATTCAGTCTATACTTTTATATATATGTATACATGTATAATCATAATATGTATTGTTATTACCTATATGTGTATATTAGCCTAATTTGAGCTAAAAAAATTTTTACAATGTCACCTAGTATAATCGAAAATTTTATAAATTTTTGTAAGATATTAAATTGTTTATTTTGGTATAAACAAATAAGTTATTTAAAAGATTAATATTAACGTAAGCACTTAGAAGTACATACAAATTGTACTCGAAAATTTTAAGTATTATGAAGATAACAAACTTCAAATTGAAACAATCTCAATTATATAGGATGTTTCAGAATTGGACGGCATCATTTGAGATTTTTGTTTTATTGCATAAAAAAGTTTTTATAAACATAAGTTGTATCAAAATATTTAATTACCGGGACCTAACTGGTATCTAAGAATATTTATGTAGCTATCTAAACACCACCACACAGTGTAATTGTTATAAAATGGATACCGTTTTTTTAATGCAGCATTCAGTATGGCGAATCCATGTTCTTTTGGTATATTCATAAATTCTTTCTGTACTTCCTGTACCAATAAACGTAAAATAAACCATAAGCTTCTTCATTCAGTGCCAAACAAAATAATCTCAAGGCATTTGATTGCAAGTAGCCATTTAATAAGTCATCAATATTTCAATATAACAATGAAATTATCATTAGAAAGTTTAATTAATAAAAATTTATGAAAAATTAATGTATAAAAACAAGTGGTCTCGCAAGGTACACATGATAAACTTTCCAATGAGAAGATTAAAAGAATAATTATTTGTTTATTGTTACTAATATAAGATTTTCTTTTCTTTTTTTATTGATTTCGGCCGACCCGTTGAAAGGTTATTAAGTTTTAAGTTAGGTTATTATGCATCGAACGAAAGTGGTTTCTCGTTGATATCATTATTTGTTCTCGAGATAATCGAGACAAAAAAAACGAACGCACATAGCACATACACACATAGGCCTCTCTATAAAAGCATTTTATTTTGGTTCTAGGAACCTTGAAACGGAAATATATGCTAAAGTTTGGGACTCACAAAATCAACTCCATTAAAATGAACTTTACACTGGAAAGTTTAAAAAAATAAATATATACAACATTACAGGCAAATAGAGGCATTTTAAATAAAAACATGTTGTAACGTGAAAATCGCAAATGAATTTATGCGGTTAGAATCCTTTTTTTTCTCACGGATTACTTCAACCCCACCCCGCTCCGAAACCGCCAAAAAGTTTTGCCTGCGACTATTTTTCCTAGTTTTTACAAAATGGATACTTTGACTTATCTTTGCTTCCAGACGGTTAGGATCCATTTTATCCCAAGTTTCTGAGAGGCTCCAAATCGATTCAGGAGCTTAGTTACCATGCGGCAGAAAGTTAAGGTTTATGGATTGTTTGATGCGCCTTATCTTTGACTAAATTCACTCAATATTTAAGTAAACATAAGTACGTCTATGTATAGCTTTTAGTTATGCTTATAAACTCACGTGTAGATTAATAAAATATAAAAATAATCAATCATATTTATCGATTATAAATAATTTACAATGAATGGCAAGATTATCTATAAACGGAAAATCAGATCTATAAACTGTCGTGCATTGATAATTTCAATGAATTTTTTTTAATGATTTTGATATATAAATAGTCAATGTTGATTCAGTCAAAAATATTAATAAATTATTATCAAAATGAAACTTTTATTGATTTTAGTTATAAATATAATTGCCCTGGGCATTGTTCAGGTAAGATTTATTTTTTCGTTATTTTGATTATACTTAGAAAATTGGAGCTAGAAATTTTATCGTTCATCAATCAATTAATTAATACGAATTTAATAATAGATACCTTTTTTTTTTATAATAAAATTAATTAACTATTAACTTAACTGATTATGTAAATTTTGACTCAGCACAAAGATATTTTTAAATTATAAAGTCATTCTTAGCGAAGTCTGACTTAAAGATTCAAATCTAAGATCGCTAAATTTTTTTATTTATTTTAGGGTAGAGTTTTTAATACAAAAGCCGTCACAAAATTAGAACTGCAGCAACATTTAGGTAAAAAAAATTTATTTTTGTCATTATTTGTTGATGAATATTAAACGCAGAACTCAATATAAAAGCTGACTTTTTATGATTACTGATAAAATACCCTGGTGGAAAAAATTTCAAAATTTTTATTAGAAATTAGTAAGTCAAAATAAGTTTCGACAAGTGAGAATAACATTTCAAAATTCTTAATAAGTCTTATATTCTCAGAAAATTGGGACTTTTCTCAAAGAGTTGTTTAGAGTTAATAAGACTTCATCAGAATTTCATAAGAGTTTTTTAGACTTTTTAAGAGTTATTTTCAAGATATTTCTACCAGGGTAATACTAAAATTTTTAGTTTCATGAAACTTCTGTATTATTATTTGCTTTATTTACTCATAGAATCAGCTTCTTATTGTATCGCTTTATGAAGTGTAAACATAAATGATTAAAATCTAAAATATATGTGTGTATTCTTTCAAGATTTAGAAGGTCGAATTATTGCGGGAAAACCAGCTGCCCTTGGCCAATTTCCATGGCAAGTAGCAGTTAATTTCAAAACACCACAGGGTAATTTCTTCTGTGGAGGTTCCTTGATCAGTGACGAATGGATATTAACCGCAGCGCATTGTGTACAAGGGTAAGTCGCCGATAGCATGACATCTTATTTATGAATTGTACGTCTTTTGTCGTTGAATATGCCACGCTATATACAATTTAAGATTTCAAAAATAAGAAAGCTATAAGAATTTCATAAATAAGAATGGCTTAATAAATATAAAATGTTAAAACATTGAAATGGATAAACCCTAGGCACGCCTGTACCCTAGCTTATAAATCCATTATGCTATCTTCACCCTGGCTTACAAATCCCAGAATTGATAAATATTTGGTTTTCAAAATTTTTTCTTAAACCTGTGTGCCTCTAGTATACCACATACTTTTTGATTTCGGAAGTCGGAAAGCTGACTTCTTATAGAGCTTTTCCGATTTGTCATCAAACTTTAATATTAGACGAGTCATTCATAAATCTGATTTACGAATATTGGAAAAAAATGCATATAATATAGCTTTTAATTAAGAGTTCTTGAAAATGGAGTTATTACGATGCCATAATGAGCCATCTTATAGAGTTCTTTTTAAAGCATTCCTGACTTGGATCGTATAATATGTATAGTTTATACTTTCTCAGCATACCAATATGGTTCTATTGGGTCGGTTACCTAAATAACGGCTTCAAATATTCATGTTCCATCGCAAACTTTGATGTTTTTAGATGTATCTTTTATCTATGAGGGTCACATAATAAGTAAATATTGTGTTATTTCAACAATTAAAGTTCCTATTGTTATAAAAAAAAGATGTTAGCACACAAAAGTATTAATGTCCACTCGAAAAAGAGACCAAAGTATTTGGTCACAAATTGATCATAAATCGCAGTATATTTCAATAAGTAGTTTTAAAACAATTGAAAACTTTGTTTTGCAGAGCAACAGTATTTACAGTTCGTTTGGGAACAACTTACAGTTCCGGGGGAAATGAAAATAGTTTACAAACAATTAGTTCAACTTATGCAATTTATCATGAAAAATATAATCCAAATACTTTAAGTAACGATATTGGACTCATTAAATTATCAAGTAAAGCAAAGATAAATCGTAAGTAATTGATTTGTATGATAAATTTGTCCTTTGTACTCAATAAACGCATATCTTTTTTTCTAGAATATGTACAGCCAATTGAGCTTGATTCAAATATTATCGCAGCTGGAACTAACTTAACTGTTAGTGGATTTGGAGCAGTGCAAACTGGAGGTATTATGATTTCTATTAAATATTTACATAAATATTTTATTATTGTAATCAAAGAATACAAACAGGACAAGAAGTTTATAAATTCAGTTTCCAAAAAGCTTTAGTAATTACTCTAACCATTAGTTGGCTTGTTCAGTGTCGGTATTTCATTTGATTACCAGAACTGACCAAGCGATAACACTACAAGCTTGGACAAAACGAATGCAATAATGAATTATTAAAATAACAATAATGAAAATTTTGTTTTTAGGTAGTGTTAGTCAAAGATTAAATCACGTAACAGTGTTATCGATTACAAATCAAAAATGCCAACAAGTTTATGGTAGCAGTACAGTAACAAATTCTGTTATTTGCACATTAGGAAAGACTATAGAAGGCACATGCCAGGTATGTAATAATTGCAATTATGAAGAAGCTATAAAAAAAAACTTGTTATTTTACCCAAATTTCAAACTAGGCTCAATACCAAACAAAATTCGAACACTAAATTGAAATTGATTGAAAAATGAATCAATTATAAGCTCTTAAAGTTGGCTTTCCTTATGTTTCTTTCAAAAAAAAAATTTATTTTGTAGTTGAACTGAGCTTGTGTTAAAACCTATATAGTGTGAAATTGCCTTTATAACAATTCTCTTATCATTTTTTAAAGATTTTTATTACTTTTTCTAGGGTGACAGCGGTGGCCCACTAATTCGTTATGTCAATGGATCTCCACGTCATGTTGGAGTTGTTAGTTTTGTATCATCTGGAGGCTGTGATATAGGATATCCAGCTGGATATTCACGAACAGAATCATTCCGATCATGGATTCGAACTAAAACTGGTGTATAAATATTTTGTGTAACGGCATTTTAATTTAAAATAAAAAATAATTTGAAAAGTATTGGGTTTAATTAATTATCCATCATACAAAAATGTTTTTTTTTATTTAATTTTGAAGATAATATTGATGATTGTTTAAATACTCGACATATAGTTGAATACTATGAAGATAGGAAACTTCCACGACCTCGACCTCTATATAAATTTTGGTGTAGTTGCTCATAGGATAATCTTAGTCCATTTCCATCTGCCCATCTATCCGTTCATTCGCTTGTCTGCCCTTAAGATAACATAAAAACAAAAAGAGATAGCAAGCTGAAATTTTGATGGTGTATTTTAGACCAAAACAGTGTGTTTAAGTTCTTGAGTGAGTAAAATCGGGCAATTGGGTTCCATGGATCCATGACATATCTTTTGGACCATAAGAGATAGAAGAAAAGTTCAAATAAGACAATAAATGTTTATTTATTAAAAACAAACAACTTTTATTTGGAAAACTGTTTATTTTCGCTAAAATTTACGTTTAAATTCAGCTAGAACAGCACAGTCGATCATAAGCGTTCATTCATACTAGACGCCATGTACGAACAGTGCATGTTAAACCACGCGTCATATGTAAAAATAATTTAGTATAATAAAATTATATTAAAATATTTCAAGCTGTTTCATTTAAATTAAATAAAAATATACAACATATAAAAAACAAGATTCCACAACAAGTAAATCTAAAACCAATACAGACTGTGTATATTTAGTGTATTTTATCAAAAAATAGTTCACAAAATAGAACTCAGTCATTAACACGCTTTTATTAGCTTCACTCGTATGTTTGTTTGTCTGTAGGTAACTCTCTGAAGTTGGCTGCAGAACGCATATGAACGGATACTTTGCATGAGAGTAATAAAGATAGAGCGTGTTTTTTTAGTTTTTTTAAACTATTTTATAATTATTTTTCAAATATATACACTTATCGCAGTTATTTGTTATATTTTATTGTTTAACTTTTAAATTTCTAGTCTCCGTTTTGATAAAAATCTCGGAAACGAATAATTTTGACGAACAAAGTAAAGATATTGTTTCTATTATAAAAAATTGTTACTTTAAGTTTGGCAATTCAATGTCACCTTTGGAAGGATTTATAATTTAGCTAATTTGCAACAATTTTATCCATTTTAGCCATATATTCATCAATTTTTACACATATTATACTTACTAACAGCTGTCAGATTATAAACTGCCTTTTTTTTTTTTGACAAAAAATTTACTTTTGTCTAATAGCTCTAACATTTTGTGAATTATTTGGTAGGCTTTGATAATTCAAAATAATTATTATATGCTTGGTATGTCCATTTGAGATAAAAAAAACTCCCTCAAGTTACAGCTTTCCATAAACTTTGTAAAACTGAATGAAAAATCGATAAAAATTCGCTAAGTTAATAAAGTTTGAAGTACTTACATTAATTCGAGATAAGTCATCATAATAAGTCCAATACAATGATAAACACAAAATAAACTTAGCAAATAAAAAATTTCAAGAAAAATATAATTAAAAACATATATGGTAAGTCCGGGGGAGATGATCGTAGTTTTTAGGAGACACTATAAAAACCAAACTAGTTTTGTTTGTCCAAACTACTTATTTTAAACCAATCTTTAATGAAATAACACAAAGTCAAGATGAAAACAATTATTAAAAAATTCTATTCTATATCTCTCAAGTGTCCATCTCCCCCTGTGGAGCCTGGTGGAGATGATCATGTTATTTTTATTAACCTTATTCCCTTTTTATATTTTATATTTGTCCTTTTTAGCTTTTAACTCTTAACCTTTTTGGCTTTTCCATGCTGTTCTTTGCAGCTATGTGCTTTTGAGACATTAAACTAATTGTTATGTCATCGATATAAAGATGAATGACATTTTTTCATAATGAGCCTAAAGAAGTATAACTTCAAAACCTTTTTTTTTTTTTGGAAAACCCGTGAACCGGTGTTTACTTACTTTTTAATTTCATTTCAATATCACTTTGCACGTGTTGCAAGTCATCTACGTTAATAGAAGTGAACTAAGCATAAAATATTACAATCTATCTATTGGTTCCGAGAATAATTGTATTAGGCATTTCCTCCGTATGGTCATCTATCAAGGATAACTCAAAAGAAGTGACGAATTTATGTAAAGAAGAATTATATGCAAACATTATATCGATAGCGGAATGCCGTGCTTAGTATATATTGCGTCAAACTCTAAATGTATATCCATGTTCTTTAATTATACTCAATGTTTTTTATGAAACTATAAACTGCTCTGCGAAGCGGTAAAGTAACAGTTAATCTTTATATAGAAACAATCAATATGTATCGATAATAAATAATTTAAAATAAATAATAAGATTAAATGTAAACGGAAAATAAGATCTGTACTTCTGTACTAAGTTGTTTTGATAATTTAATTTAATCCTATTTTTTTTCAATATTTCAATTCTGGTATATAAATAAACAATTTTAATTCAATCAAAAGTATTATCAAAATGAAGCTTTTATTCGTTATAATCATTGTAAATATATTTGCATTGGGCAATGTTCAGGTAAGTTTTATTTTATTGTAAAATGGCCTTAGTTTGTTTAAATTAAAAATCGAAACTGGGCTTTTTCGATCATCAATTAACTCTTCCAAAGTTAATTTCAACTTTTTTTAATAATGCGTGAAGGTAACATCTAAGTTAATTGCTTATATATTTAGTTTTATATTTATGTTAATAGCCTAAACATATTTGAAATCAATGACTGAAATATTTAGATTTCAAATAAATGCACTATGTTAGCGTATTCTAAGCGGAGAGATTTGGATTAATTCGCTCGATTAAATCCAACGATCGATTTTTTGTGACAATTCAAATCGGCTAGTTTTTACGCATGGCACCATACAGAGAATTAAGATTTGATGGAGGTACTCAACAAGGGGTAAGGTACCTCCCATAACTTAATCTGACACACTCGAGTATATTTACAAATTTTCGCATGGGCTCTCCGACCACTAGAAGTATAAACAAATACCTACTCACTCCAAAACACAAATGAATAAACTAAAAAATGTATTTTTCTTGGATAATAATATGTTTTACAAGTGTTAATTACTGGAATTTGAGGTAGAATTTTGCCGAATTTAAATAGTATATGGAAAAATGTTTCGAACAAAAGTTTTTTTAGAAAAGAAAGTGCTATATATTTTAACTCTTATGGTTTAAGCGATGGGTAGTGGCTTCATGGTACCTAGTGGAGCCGATTTTCTTCATGTACGAACTTTATCTCACTTTTTATGTCATGAATACGCACAAATTTCAGCTCGCTATCCCTTTTCGCTTTTGAGTTGTCTTGATTTCGACGGACAAGCATATGAAAACGGACTAAATGATTCTATAAAAACCCATACTAGAAGATTGTAAGTGCCCTCAATATTTTCCAGAGACCCAAACTTTAAACTAAATTTAATATATTCTCATATATGTCATAAGCTATTTTCGACTATTGTAAATAAATTTGATGAATCTATGCTTACATAGACACGCTCGCAGGAGCTACGTAATCTTAATTTTTATAATGAAGGATAAACTATAATATTTAATAACTAATATTCTCGATAAGCGCAAACCAGTATTTAGAATTTCTCGGTAAATATTTACATTCAAGTTTAAGTGTAAGGTCATTCCGATTGAAATAAATCTAATTATTTTATATATTTTAGGGTAGAGTTCTTGGTACAAAAGCTGTCACAAAATTAGAGCAATTACAACAATTAAGTATGTAAATTTAATAATATATTAAATATTAAGCGCAAAACTCACTAAGAAAACCGATTGTATAATGATGGCTGACAGAGTAACAATAAAATGATAGTTTCATGAAACTACAGTTATATGTTTTGTTTTATTTACTTACAGTTTTTATATCGAATTTTTGAAGTGTTACTTTAAATGAATGTTCAACATCTAAAATAAAATTATATTCTTTAAAGCGTTCGAAGGTCGAATCATTGGAGGAGAACCAGCTTCAATCGGACAATTTCCTTGGCAAGTAGCAGTTCATTTCAAAACATCACTAGGTAATTTCTTCTGTGGTGGTTCCTTGATCAGTGATCAATGGGTTTTAACCGCAGCGCAGTGTGTCAAAGGGTAAGAATTACGTCAATTGACGTGCTGGATTTTCAATGACTTGAAAAAAAGATCAAATTAAATTTTAAGAAAATAAATACCGGATAATTATTGATAAATACTGACTATAACCAATGACTTGATTATTAAGACCACTTTTTAACAATCAAATTACTACTTGACTATACGATTTTACATTTCATTTGCCTCATTTGGCCATCACCGACTGTGTACTACTAAAGCAATTATTTTTACGTGAGTTTAATCGTCTATTTGAAAAATATGGTATAATAAATTAATTAACTCTAGGATTTTTTCGAATAAATTTCTTTTCTAGAGCTACAGTTTTTGCACTACGATTAGGAACCACTTACAGCTCTGGTGGGGATGAAAAAAGTTTGCAAATAATTAATTCAGGCTATGCAATTTATCATGAAAGATTCAATCCAAATAATTTAAATAATGATATTGGACTTATTAAATTATCAAGTAAAGCAGATATAAATCGTATGTAATAAATTATACCCAATAATTTAAGCAATTTTTTGTGTATCCTTTATAATAACATATATTTATATTCTAGAATATGTAAGACCAATTAAACTAGATTCAAGTTTTATCCCAGCTCACACTCACTTAACAGTTAGTGGATTTGGAGCAGTTCAAACAGGAGGTATAAATTGTAATTAAATATTTCAAAACAATGCATTAAAATAACCAATAATCCCATAATTTCCGAATTATATCGTTTTTTATACTCGACATACATAATATGTCAGAGTAAGTAAGTTTAAGATCGTGAATGGGCCAAATCGGATCCAATGAACCCATGACGCAACGTTTGAACCATAAAAGATAGAAGATATATTCAAATCCACAAAATATTTAGTTCATAAAGAAAAACAACTAGTGTTTTTGAAAAATTTTTTTGTTAAATTGCTTAGGTTCTCTAAAATTTTAGCTATTATGTACATTTAATAGATAAGACATTAAAAGTAAGTTTAAGATCGTGAATGGACCAAATCGGTCCATCGGATCCAATGGACCCATGACGCAAAAGTTTGAACCATAAAAGATAAAAGAAATATTCAAATACACAAAATGTTTATTTTTTAAAGAGAAACAACTTTTGTTTGAAACATTGTTTTGTTAACAGCTTAGGTTCGCTATAATTTTAGCTATTATGTACATATATAAATACAATACGTATTATTGTAATAAATATATTTTTCTAGCTGTAAAGACTGGATTTTTAGTGTATTTTATGAATGCTAATGATTAAAAATAAATCAAACTTTGATATTCAATCATATGTTGAGTATCTAAACAGTTAATTCTGTTAGTTGTTATATTCACTTGTTTACTTTCTGGCTGAAAGGTCTCGTTCCTATGTTTATAATACTACACGACACTGCTTATAAGATAGAAAAACCGTAAGCAAAGTGAAGAAATCTTAAATCTTAAATTCCCAGAACATTATAAAATCTTAATTTTACAATTTTCGTATCAGGTACCGTTAGTGAAAGACTAAATCACGTGAAAGTCAAATCAATTACAAATGAAAAATGTGAGCACTTTTATGGCAATACTGTGACAGATTCTGTTATTTGCACCTTCGGACAGACAATAGAAGGCACATGCCAGGTACGTAATAATTACGATTTTCAAGTACTTTTTTTTCTTTATTTTGTTTATTTATTTTAGTATGACGATGGTGGTCCACTTGTTCGTTATGTCAATGGGTATGCAATTCATGTTGGAATAGTTAGTTTTCGACCATTTGCAGGTTGTGATATAGGATATCCAGCCGTATATACTCGAACTGCATCATTCCGACATTGGATTCGAAGTAAAACTGGTGTATAAATTATTTTAATTTAAAATAAAAATAAAAAAACATTTTTAACACAGCGTATTTAATTAATTAACCATCCATCAACACGATTTTTAAACATTGTGTTTCAAAAGTATAACATCATGTGTGGGCATGCATATATGATGTATATTAGCCAATAGCAATCTTAATATCGTATTTTGATGACGTCATATTTGGATGCTCATCGATGATGTTATACTTTGAAAACACATAATTACTATTAAATAATGTCCTTATTATTTTGGCACTGACTTGAATCTTCTACCTTGATAGAATGTTACGTAGAAACGGTCAGTCGAATAAAATTACATACTATTTCTGTATAGACTTTACTTGACAGGAATAAATGCATTTCTAATGTAATACAGTAAAAGTAACATTAAATTATTGTTTTGCAAATGGTTTTAAACTTCAAAAATTGTGTTTTTTGAGATAATAATAAGTCTTTTAGAGATAGTATTAATAATACAATTCGTTAGTGGAAAAAGGAAAATTTTCCGTCCGTATCTTCACTTACGAATGAATTTTTAGAAAAAATATAATCTTTATAATACTTTAACCATTAAGTCAAAAACACACAAAATTCTATTAGTGATGATTTAAATAAAATAATTTATTTTAATAAAAACTAATTATTAAACCGATGTCAATCGATTACCAAAAATTAAGCAACATTAGACACAGTCAGAACTTGGATCGGTGAACGCCTAGCAATGCTTTGTGCTGCTGTATAGAATATTCTGTAGTCACTGTATGACCTTTGCTGTTGACAAATAAATTAAATAAATATAAAAAAAAATAATAAAAAAAAAACAACTTAAAACAATAAAAATATTTCCATAAAAGCAGGAATTAAAAAATTAAATAATTTTAAATTAAAAACTTCTTAATTAATAATGTTGTGTGAATAAGTAAATTCATACAATTTAATTTTTTTGCTAAAATTTTTTTTTTTAATTTTTTTTAGCAAAAAAATTAAATTGTATGAATTTACTTATTCACACAACATTATTAATATAATGGAATACCACAAATTAAAGCTCTCTACCATGAATAAAAACTTCTGTAAATAATTTATCAAAATCTCAAATGGAAGTTTAAAAACTCTTTTGTTTGTTAATTATTATTATTATTATTATTATTTATGTATTTATCACATATAAGACGTCGGAATTGATCAAATAAAATAATTTTTAATCACACCACTAAAAGCGATCGACTACTCTCATATAGATTCAAACGATATAAATTATTTAATATTTATTTTTGTTTATAAAAAATTCAATAAATTAAGAAGATTAACATTAACCTAAGCGTTTAAGTGTAGATAATAAATACAATCCAAAATTTTAAGTACACGGAAGATAATAAACTTCCAATTTTTTATAAGCACAATCAATACAGAATGTTTGGGTACTTTGGGTATTGCACGGTACAATTTGCTGTATGTGTCTTAAAATAAACAACAAAAAATTTATAACTAAACATATTATGTCCTAATAAACATATATATTCAGTTTTGGACAAACAATGTTAAAAACGTATGACCAAAATTTTATAATTAATAAGTGTATAAATAATACTTACTCTGACGCCACTGTCACGGCCGATTGATTCAGTCCCTGGTGTCATAAATTATCCTCGTACCAATCCTGTGGTCTGCAGAGTAAATGTTATCTCTGTTTTCAAGATATAATTCAAATTGAAGTAAATAATGGGTACCATCCCCAAATTATGAGAAATCTAATTAATAAAAAAGAAAAACAAGACATGCAAAATCTAATTTTCCCTTATATTACATCCAAAACATAAAATTATTATTTATATCTCCCACATATAAGGGACACCTCACAATAAATTGGAAACCTCTTTCGGTAACATAATCAACCAAGGATTTAAGTCGTGTATGAGCAGTTGAACTCAAACACATAATGTTTCGGAAAAATTATTTTAAACGTTCAGAAGCTGCCCCAAAAAAAGTATTAAAGTCGATATTAAAAGTTAGTATAGATATTCATTTTCGCCAGACCATCTACCCGTCATCCAATTGTAACAGAATACCGGATAATTTTATTTGGTTATACCAGTCACATTCTCCAGGTTAAATATTTGCCTACAATTAAGAAGTTGTTCACAAGATATTAACACATATCCTGTTATCCTTGATTATTCATAGGAAATGACAAATATTTGCATTGTGCTAGAGGTAAAAGCGGAGAAATGGCATATGCCATTTTTAGTAACCTCTTCAATGATCCGCTGATTATTTCACGAATAGATTCGCTGATTATTTCACAGTATAATCAAATCCGCTGATTTATTTTCGACATTCAGAATTTACCTGTTAAATGTATATCTCATCCCCGATCCTCATCCACTACAACTCCCCATCACAAATTAAAATTTTAGTAAAGATGCTGAAAATCGAGCCTGTAGCATAAGTCATTACATGACAGTCCATGACTGAGGTCGACAATATTTCGACAAAAGAATAATTTTAAAACTGCCCTTGTGATAACCTTTTTGTGGCTAAGAGCAGGAACAGTTTTTGAAGAAGTTAAGAATGAAGTCGCTATAAACTACACGCAGTAGTATAGCAAAGTAGGTACGTTTATCTATAGGTATCTTTTACGTAAGCTTCTGAACACACGTGTGGATTAATAAAATATTAAACATAGGAACAATCAATTTGTATCGATTATAAATAATTTACAATGACTAATAAGATTAAATGTAGATGCTAAATAAGATGTGTGCTAAGGTGCATTGATAAGGTGCATTAATCCCATTTTTTTTTTGGGTATTTGAATATTTAATTTTTGGTATATAAATAAAATCGATTTTGATTCAACCTAAATTATTATTGCAATAATTAAAAATGAAACTTTTATTAGTTGTACTAATTGTGAATATATTTGCCCTGGACAATGTTCTGGTAAGATTTATTATGTTATAAAAAATTATAATTTTGATTATACTGAAATTCGATGAAACTCGATATATATTTCGATTAAAATCAGTTGATTAACATTTAATTCTAACGTAACACTTTTTTTTAAAAATATTTTAGGGTAAAGTTTTAAATTCAAAAGCTGTCAAATTCAATGACTTACAACAATTGGGTAAGAAAATTTATAAATAATTTTAAAGATTGAACGCAAAACTCACTAAGAACGCTGATTGTAAAAAATAATGATGATTGACAGAGTAACCATTACAGGATAGTTTCATGAAACTTCAGTTTCATTATTATAATCGACATAAGTAATATGTTAGAGCACACAATTATGGTATCTTGTACAGTATGAGTCTGGTATAATATGAATCCATGACCCAACTTGGGAAAATTTAAAGAAAAATCCTAATGAAAAATAATTGTTTTTTAAACTTTTTTTCATAAAATGTTTGGATTTGTGACAATTTTTGCTCAAATTTGCCTAATAAACACATATTACAATACATATTAATATTATACATGCATTATAACTGTATAGACTTGATATTAAAAGTATTTTATGAATGCAAATTAAAAATAGTTCAAACAATGATATTCAATCTTAGGTTTACTGCCTAATCAATTAACTCTGTTAGTTAGTATCTTCATTTATTTGTTTTATTCAATCAGCCAACTAAACTATAAATATATTCATTAAAGAGTCAGATGTTCGAATCATTGGAGGAAACCCAGCTGAGCCCGGTCAATTTCCTTGGCAAGTGTTAGTTAATTTCACAAGAGATCAACGTAGTTTTTATTGTGGAGGTTCCTTGATCAGTGACGAATGGATATTAACTGCAGCGCAATGTGTAGAAGGGTAAGCATCACGAAAATATTTATTTCGAAAGAAATTTTGAATTTTGAAGCATTCAGAAAATAAGACCTAGGCTATCTTGAGAGTTCATATCAAAATTTAACGAGTTCGCTTTTCAATCATTTTGAAAACAGTCTTAATTCTCATGTTTTGAAAAAATAAAGACTCATTATCGAGGGAGCAGAGAGGAACAGTGGTATCCCGCTTGACTCCCCAGATGCGATTTTCGGTGTAGTAGAATTTTCGTTCAAAACCTACTATGTTGAAGATCCTGGCCAAACAATTTCTAAGTTCACCTACCCCAAAAAATGAAAACACAATCTTTGCTTGTGGAAAAATCAGACGAGTTGACCACACTACGTGTTATATGCCGCGCAACTGTGGGACGAGTCCCAGAGACAAAACAGCCAATCGCGTCTTGGGTTTTTATTTTTTAATTTTTAAAATATAATAACTTCAGTGAACAAATTCATCGATTATATTTTCTTCAATTCCTACTAACTTCAATCATAAGTTACTGCAGAGACATCAACAGATGAATGTACTAGTTTTATCGAATTGTAAAAAACTGAAAACTTTGTTTTCCAGAGCTTCATCATTTTCAATACGCTTAGGATCAATTAACTCTGGTGGAAATGATGATACTTTACAAATAATAAGTTCAACTTATGCAATTCATCATGAACAATATAATAATTTTCAAAACGATATTGGACTCATTAGATTATCACATAAAGCAAATATAAATCGTAAGTAATTAATTCTTTCCAAAACAATGCAATGTTTATGCAATGTTTTCTTTGTACTTTAGTAAAACACATCTATTTATATTTTTAGAGCATGTAAAGCCAATTGAACTTGATGAAACTAATATTCCAGCTGGCAATGACTTAACTATTATTGGATTTGGAGCAGTTCAAACTGGCGGTAATTTGATTTATAATAAATACTTAAAATAATATGTTCCACTTATTGACAGCCAGGGGCACGTTGAACAGTCTGCCCCCCCTAAATTCGCCCCTGAATGCAATACTCTATCACGAATGAGATTTGCATAAAACTGGTGAATTCAGCCTGTCGAAATAATCAGCTGGTTATAGGCGTATAACCAACTGACTCCACTACCAGCAAAATAAAGAAAGCTGTAGAAAAGTGAAATTTAATTTCCGAAACATTATAGTTTGAAAATCTCATTAAAAAAAATTTTTTTTATTAGGTGCCATTAGTCAAAGACTAAATTACGTGGCAGTCAAATCAATTTCAAATCAAAGATGTATGGAATTTTATACCAATATAATAACAGATTCTGTGATGTGCACATTAGGAAACACCATAGAAGGCGCATGTTCGGTATGTAATAATTGCTATCATATCGAAGTTTTGTTGAGGTTATGTGAGATAACTACTATAAATACAAAAGCTGTAGATCTATTGATTACCTACAACTTTGACATTTAACTTTTTTCATTGGACGGTAGTTTTGCCAGAAATCGACATAAACCGTGTTTTACCCTTAAAAACTTATCCACTTCCCGATCTCAGATCGTCCATAAATTATTATCCCTTTCATTTTTGTTATATTCTCTTCTGTTTTCAATCAGTTTTAGCCCACTATAATTTTTTACGATTTCTATGAATGGTCTATAAATGATTTCCAATCGAATAAAAATAGTTTTAATTTCAATTAAAAGAAGATGTAGAAAATATTCACACTAAAAGAGATAAAATTTGGAGATAAAATGTAGCGTGGAATTATCTTTTTGAAGTTTCAAGCATATTTATTTTAAGATTTTGTTGGTGTATTTTAGGGTGATGGTGGTGGTCCACTTATCCGTTATGTCAATGGATCTCCACGTCATGTTGGCATAAGTATTTTTATATCAAATGCAGGTTGTGAACTTCAACAACCATCTGGATATACACGAACAGCATCATTCCGAGAATGGATCAGAAGTAAAACTGGTGTATAAATTCTTGTTTAACGAATAGATTAATTCTGATTAATGGATTCTGAAAAGTAATACTGGTACATAAATATGTAACGATATTTAAAATATAAAATAAAATATCATTTCAAAATACATTGTATTTAAATTCATTAACCTTTCCATCAAAATATTTTTCAAATTGAATCTAATGCAGAGTACAGACGTTCAACTTTCGTGAGTAACGTAACATCGTATCGTAGATCTGTACTGTTACGTGTTACGAGTCCAATGTTTGTAGGTATTGCGATGTTGCTATGTAGTGGACGTTGTTCCATCTATTTACCAAGCAGAGTACCTCACTTTAGGTGTTTGTGGGATGCGATGTAACATCATCGAGTATCAAGTTTTGTTACACGGCGGTGTAACGAGTTCATGCCTACACAAACGTTGCTGTTACGCGTCAAAGTTGCGTTACGGTGTTAGGTTACGCGCGAATGTTGCACATGTGTTCGCAGATTAATACTGTGTAACCAAAAAATAATTACTATTGAAACGAAACAAAAAAATTTAGTTTTATTTTACTTGATACTTCTTATTTTTACATCCATTTTTTTTTTTTTAAATTATTTCATTGTAGAAAAAATTGACAAAAAATTAACAAACACATCGGTTTTGGCAACAAAAAGATTCTTAAAAATAAATTATTATAT
The DNA here is from genome assembly GCA_020423425.1 of Chrysopa pallens. Taxonomy (NCBI): domain Eukaryota; kingdom Metazoa; phylum Arthropoda; class Insecta; order Neuroptera; family Chrysopidae; genus Chrysopa; species Chrysopa pallens. The sequence goes on from JAEMTY010000037.1 coordinate 37,055, forward strand.
AAACAAAAAATGCAATACAGGTGATGTGAATAATAAATGAATTATCTTTCGCAGAATGTATTCTAGTCAATATATATTACATTATACTTACTATAACTCACTATGTCTCATCGAAATAGCTTTAACATCGTAATTATTTATGTAAATTAAATTTTCAAAATATTTATCAATCCATAAATGGCATTCTATTTCGATGTAATTGATGTCTTAGGTAAGATTCAGTAAAATTGTATTCACCTATTTTAAAATCAAATAAAAATAGAATATATTTTCAGGTATATTATTTTACATATTATGTAATTTTTTCAACGTATTTCCAAATGAAAATCATTTTACATTTAATATATTATATTATAATTTACCTATTACATACAATTTTTGTATATACTACTAAAAGAAAAAATTTTTTAGAGAATTATTCGAAAAATACACAAATAATTCGAATTATGACAAAGTATTTCAATTATGTATTCTATTGTCATCACACAATTGCAATACATAACTTGTTTTTGATATTTTATTAGAGATGATTTATAACCGATAACAAATTTGTTGCCCTAGTCGTATAGAGTGGCATGATGGCCTCAAAGTAACTTACCATTGCAGTAATTATATCTTAAACAGTAAAAGAACTTGCCATTGCATTTATCATGCCTCAAACCGTAAAAGAGATATGAAGAAATAAAAAATTGGCTTTTCGAGATACCTTTGGATTCAAAAATATATGGGGTTCTAACTATTCATTTGATTGAATTTCACAGTGAATTCAGCTCAATAAAACATTTAAAGAAAGCCAAAGTAGGTGAATTTTTTAATTAAAAATTGTATTATTTATTTTCACCCTTTCTCAAGCTTGAAATAAAACATTTTTTTTTAAAATATTTTTATCTCTGAAATGAATAGAGGTAGATGGCACTTTCTATTCCTCGATTGCAAATTATTAGAAATAAAATATGGAACAACTTCAAAATCAACTTCATAGATCTTTCTAATTTATGACCAGTGCCATGGTCAGATATTTCTTAGTCTCTCGGGAATAGCTAGTGAATAGTTTGTTACAAATAAATTTACAATAAAAAAACAAAACCATATGTGAGCTACGGTCGCTCATTTATGAAATTACTATGGTAGCTTTATCGACATTATTTTTAATAGATATTATACATACATATCATCAAAACTACGATAAATTATAATCTCTTTTATCGGCTAATGTTTTATCGACGTCTTAATCTTTTTCCGAATAATGTTTTGTCATTTTTTTCGTTAACAAATTGGCGAAAAATTTGATGAAAACGATGATAGTGTATGGGTCCCGTGAGTCTATGAGGGTACGGGTGAGTGTAGTTACTCTTATGATATGGGTTTGCCGATTTTTTAGTCCTTACGTTTTTCCAGCCATTATTATTTCGCAAGTTTTAATTTGGGTCTGGCTAGCACGAGTTTGGGTTTATAGAATTGTGTTAGCACGAGTCTACAGGTATTTTAGTCCTTTCGTCCTCCCAGAAATTACACTTCCAACGTAGTAATGTGAATCAAGCCAGCGAGGGTCTGCGTTTATGGACTAAAGTTATCGCGGATTTCTGGGCTCTTGTTCTTTTGATTATACAGTATTTAATCTTATCAGGCGTTAACTTTGGTCGAACTAGTAAGGGTCTCCATTCGATGAGTAACCACGTGACATGCAGTTTTTTATCTCATTAAACAACTTTGTAACTTATCGCATAAACCAATGTTTAAACACACCACCGAGTGTGATCGACTATCTTATAGACAAAAATATATTAAACATTTAATTACTTATTTTTGTTTACAAAAATAAAGAATTAAAAAGATTAATATTAACCTAAGCACTTACAAAATGTATAAAAAATAATCCAAAATTTTAAATAATAGGTAGATTAGAATCTTTCAATTTATACAAAACTCAATTATATAAGATGTTTCGGAATTGCACGTCATCAAAACAGCACAGAAACAATCTCAAATTACTATTATTACTAAAAAACTGGGTAGTAAAGATATTTATTTAACTATATACAACGTATAGCGTTATTGTTAATCCACCAAATCTTTATTGCTAATCCATATTTTTTAGGCACTTTGTACATTCAGAACCATTTCTTCTGTGTCGATAAACGTAAAATAATCCAATTAACTTCATTCAGTGACAAACAAACGAATTCAATGTCATTTGATCGAAAGACCGTTTTAGACCTTTGTAGACTTTTGTAGAGACTAACTGGAAATTAATTAACAAATCGCTCCTTTTTAAACACGATCACTCAAAAACAAAAACCGATAGCAAGCTAGAATTTCGATGGATGGATCCTTGAGCCAACTTTTAAACTACAAAAGATAGAAGAAAAATTCAAATACAAAAAATTTTAATTTTTTTGAAACAAATAAATTTTTGTTTGAAAATTTTTTCGTAAAATCTGTGAGTTCTTCACAATTTTAGCTCAAATTTAGTTAATAAACACATATAGATAATAGAATATATATTAATATTATACATTTATACATATATAACTGTGTACACTGTATATTTATTGTATTTTATGAATGAACTATTTTTATTAATATAGTCCAATCAATGAAATTCAATCATATGTCGAGTATCTAAAGAATTAACTCTGTTAGTTGTAATCTTCACAAGTAATATAGTTTATTTTTTGTTTATTTTGTATCAGAAAACACACATTCAAAATAGTGACGTAAACTTCCTAAACACCCTGTACAAATTGGTTTATAAATAATCAATAACCAAGAAATAACTAACAATCAAATAATAAAATCATGGCCATAAAATATAAATAAGATCTATAATACTAATGTGCATTAATAATTTAATTTAATCCTGTTTATTGAATTGTTTAAATTTTGATATATAAATAATTGATTCAATTATTATTAATTAATTATCAAAATGAAACTTATATTAGTGACTGTTATTGTAAATATATTTGCCCTGGGCAATGCTGAGGTAAGATGTCAATTTTTTATACAATTTTGTTTATACGAAACCCCGAAGCTAGAAACATTCTTCTGTTAATTTGCAAAGTTAATGAATTTGTGAAATTGATTTTCGCTTTTTCAAACAATATATAGTACGGTACCACATATCTATTACCATAACGGCATTCAAAAATCAAAATTTGAATGAGAAAAGTGATATGTTAATATAAGGCGATAGTTTTGTCTTTATAAAATATATAAATTTTAAAAAGGGAAAAATTAACGTTTGTGAGAAGTTAAGTAAAAAATTATTTTTATTTTAATACAAAATTTAAAGGTGAGAAAGTTCTGAATATCTGATTAGCTATTTCAATTATACAGCGGATATCCCAAAGAAAAAAAGGACCGTATCCATTTTGTGTTCAATGGATCTTAAACGGAACTTTTGCATTACGCAAGATTCATTGCGTATATGAATTTACAAATAAAAGTAACAATCTTTTAAAAATTACTTATTTGGCTAAAATTTAAGATTTCAACTCATATCACAAATCACAATCACATTTCAATCAATAAACAATCACATTTTAAGGAAATTCAAAAAATTCTCCAGATTGATTGAGTTGAAAAGTTAACATCCAGATCTTCAAACTGATTATACTAAGTGATAATAAGTAGATATTCTTGAAGAATAAAAATCAAAGGTACCAATCATTTTTTTTTTTAATTTTAGGATAGAGTTTGCATTACAAAAACAGTCAGAGACTTTGAACAGCCTCACCTAAAAGGTATAAAAATTTATGAATATTTATTACTTAATAAGCTACATGTAGTATATATATATAATATATATATATGATTTTTTCTCAATCATTTCCTATAAGGAAAACAGTGTGAATGTATTCACACTATATTGAAGATACCAATTTTTATACATTCATACAAAAAAATATTAAAACAAATACATTGTGTGAGAATCAACAGATTTATGTGTTATTATACATTTCAAAAGTAATGTATAACACATAGAAAATACACTTTTATTTTTTCCAAATTTACCTGAGACTTAAAAAATAAATGAACTTTTACTACCGAGTGCTCGTGGCATTGAAGAAACTTGCGGTATTTTTTGAGTTCAAGACTATTCTCATTACTACATCGGAAAACCGGCATTTTCGGAAAATTCACCTAGCCACTGGGTACAAATTTCAAATAATAAACTCAAAATTCAATAAGAAAACTGATTGTTTAGATCTGTTACAGAGTTACAATAAAATCATAGTTTCATGAAACAATCATTATATAACAGTTTTATTAATTTTTTGTATCGCATTCGGAATTAATAATATAAATGAATGTTCAACATCTAAAATGTAAATTATGTGATGGAAAATGCGAAACTCTGTGTGAGCTTGAGATTAGTGAGTCTTGCGACGATGTTAACATAAAACATGTAAAATTAAAAATTTCGGAGAAATCGTTATTGGCATCATTGGTGGAAATTCGTGCCAAAGAAAGCCTTAATCTGTACAATACATTAAATCGCACTAACGGTGATTCGAAATACCTAAATGTTGTGGGTAAAGATACGAGATAAAATTTCACGAGCTTATATATGGGCTTAAACGTAGAATATTTGAACGGAAACTGTGAACGCACATCGGGCGACCTTAGAAAACCTCTTAATAGATTGAATTTAATCTCCGCCTTGAATTTTGCCTTTGATAGTTTTCGGTTATTTAACTTTCCGTAATTGGTTTTTTTCTGAATTTATTCAGGTGAAATATTTTGATTCTCATATCAATAAAATAAAAAAATAATAATAATCGTATAAATATATTCTTTAAAGGTTTAGAAGGTCGAATCATTGATGGAGAACACGCTTCACTCACCCAATTTCCTTGGCAAGCAGGAATTCGTTTCAAAACTTCCCATGGTGATAACTTCTGTGGAGGTACCTTAATCAATGACGAATGGATCTTAACCGCAGCGCATTGTGTCATAGGGTAAGAAATTTTATGTAAATAAGATGATCTGAACTATCTTGCATTTCAACATTTGCAATTTGCCGTAGTTAAAGCGTTTCAATGACTTTGAAAAAGGTTATAATTCTTGAATTTTATGAAAATACAGCCAGAAAAATTATTGTAATATATTGCCCATTTATGACCAACTAGTGACGTGACATTTGACTGTATCTTTGTTCGTTCTTCTGTAATTTTTGAAAGCGTTGTCCGATTTTAATGAAATTTAATAATTTTAAATGTCATCATGATAAATTTGTAAAATTATTAAACAATTTTGTAGAAAATAGGCATAGAAACTTCTGTTTAAGAGCTACAGACACATCGAATAGTTTTATTAAACTTAAAACAATTGTAGTTTCTCTTCCAGAGTTCCAATATTTACAGTACGTCTAGGAACAATTTACAGCGCTGGTGGAAATGATAAAACTTTACAAGAAATTAGTGCAGCTTTAACAATTTATCATCCAGATTACGATCCAATCAATAGACATAACGATATTGGACTCATTAAATTATCAAGTAAAGCAAAGATAAATCGTAAGTAATTAATTCTATCTAAAACCAATTTTTTTCTTTATGCTTTATAAAAACATTTGTATTTCTAGAATATGTAAGGCCAATTAAGCTTGATTCATGTATTACTCCACCTGGAACTAATTTGACATTTAGTGGATATGGAGCAGGTGAAACTGGAGGTAAGATGATTCATATAAATTTAATTAAATATTTCTATGAAGTCCGCAAGGTCTATACGAAGAACTTCCCAATGAGGAGAAGGGAAAAACAATAATATCCTGACGTTTCCAATCTTTAGTTTTTTTTTTTTTTTTTTTTTGCTTTAACTTTATTACTCCGCGGCTATCTTTTAGTTTTTACTGATAAAAGAATAATTCCTTCTTTAAAATTTGAAGTTTATCGTTTCGTAGAACAAAAGAATTCGATAAAGTAAATGCATAATTTCCAGCGTACACCATATCTAAATTTAGCATGTAGCATGTATAGTGTTCAAGAAATACAGGTCCATCAGAGATGGATTAACTTCATAAACTAAAAATTAGATAATACTATTTTGGAAGCAAACCTCAGTTACCTATTTCTCCACTGTTATATACCGAGTTAACCTATAGATTATGATCTGGATTCCATGATGGCCGCTGGCTAAATACAATACTTAAACAAATAGAGGTTAGGCCACTGATTATGGTAATTGGTAAAGTAGTCTTAAAAATGAATTTCAGGCATATAACCCAATCCAATACTAGAAGCATAAAGAAACATGTAGCAATGTAAAGCAATGCTAAACATAATTCCGAGAATGTTCTAGATTGAAAGTCTAATTTTACAATTTTTTTTTAGGTACTGTTGATGAAAGATTAAAGCACGTGACACTGTTATCAATTACAAATCACAAATGTCGGGAAATTCATGGTGGTGCTGTGACAGATGATGTTATTTGTACATTAGGAATGAATGTAGAAAGTCCATGTCACGTATGTAATAACTGCTATTCGTTACTTGATTTTAACACTACTGTTATTAGATAGGGAACTGTTTGGGAAAATTTAGGAACACAATTGAGGATTATATTACAATATTTTCATATCTTTTCTACTGAATTATTTTTTATTGATATTAATTTAACAGATTTAAGAAGTATCATCAATTTTAAAAAATATGGTCATATTAAAATTACATTCCTAAATTTCCCTAAATAATTACCAATCGAATAAAACACATTTTAATTGATCGAATGTAGTGGGCTCTATCGTACAAACTAGACGGTTTAACATTTCGATTATTTGTATCTGTTTGTATTTATCTATGAATGTCCTTCGTAAATTTTCCTTGTTTTTTTCCCTGTAAAATTTATTAGAAATGTTTATCACAAATAACTTAACAGAAAATCTCCAAAAAATCAACATTTTGTATGCAAACTGGAAGGATACTATCAAAATATAACACCTAGAAGACACACCTAGAAGAAGATGAAGATCTTGACTGAGATCGTGGATGTCGTAGCCTAAGACTACAATTTATGAAAATAAATGGGAATGGAAACAAAATACAAGACTTAAATGCGTAAACGCTGACTGTTCAAAATACTTTGACTGCTTAAAAGGGCTGTAGTGTCATTTGTTTCAGTTAGCTAAAAAGACCAAGTTTTTTTTTTTAATACAAGTGTGGAAGGATGTATTTTTTTTCCAAGCAATACGAAATGAAATGATTACCCCTCTACTTTTTGTGCCATAAAGAAAAAATGCAGTTTTTGGTTTATTTTTCAGTGAAGTTAGATTTATTTTACAGTAAACATTGCTAGTTTTATAATTAGACAAAGAATGCATTTGAAATATTCAGAATAAAGGGAGATAGATAGCATGTACAAAATATACTACACAAGTATAATAGAATTAAGCTTGTGTTAAAATCTACTGAAATTACGTTTTCTAAGGATTTTTAAGCAATTTTGGTTATTTATTTTAGTATGACGATGGTGGTCCACTTGTTCGTTATGTCAATGGATATGGACATCATGTTGGAATTTTAAGTTTTGTATCATCCGAGGGTTGTAATAAAGGATATCCAGCTATATATTTACGGACTTCATCATACCGACATTGGATTCGAAGTATAACTGGTGTATAGATTTTAGTGTAACGGCATTATGATTTTAAAATAAATAAAAAATTCTTTAAAATGCATTGTATTTAACTTATTAAACATCCTTCAAAAATGTTTTTGGATTTGATTACAGATGAACTGATACTAAGGAATTCGGAGTTCGTACTCGATACTTTTCTTTCTATATCAATAACTTTTGAGGAAACTTGTAACATACGGCATTGATTGACACATGCTACACATAGTATTTTTATAGAAGGAACACAAAGCGAATGAAATGCTACAATGCTGTATGCTACAATTTGGCCGTTGTTGACTGTTGTTTGCGTCATCTCTCGACCTTATACAATGTCTTGAACAGTGTCCTCGTCTATCGAACAGACCACAGACGGCGTTACGGCTTTAAGCAAGCAATATGAAGTGGACAAACGATAAAACTACGTCTTTTATTGACGATTACTATAAGTCTCCCGAATTGTGGACTAATAAAATCAACGAATTAAAGATAAAAGAATAATAAACAAGTGGTGTAGGTGCGATCCGCTAGGTTCACAAGACGAACCTCCCCATGGGGAGTCTTAAATTACAATAATTTGATTATTATTACGAATTACCCAATACTCGTACTTCGTCCGTACTTCGCTCAAGTATTACTAGGTATTCAGCTGCCAAAAGATATACAAAATGTGGTTATAGAAGATAAAATAATTTATTTCGTTTATTTTTTTAATAATATATTGTATTTCAAAACATTAAGATAGTATCGCTGATTTAGATGCTTTAAACGTTGTTTCGATTACTTTATGGATTGAACGGTTCACGGTTTGGGCTGCACCTGGATCGAGAAATTTGAACCACCGGGTCAACCCTTTTCAGGTAGAATTTTGAATGGCTGGCTTGATTTTACTGAAAACTCGTTCAGTTATAAGTTATGTAATTACGCATTGAATTAAAGTAGCTCCACAGTAGTACATGCATACGTACATAAATACACACATACACACACACGGTATCTCTCTACGTTTGGATTTGAGTTCTAGTGACCTTAAAACGTAAAGATATGTCAAAATTCTGGATTCACAAAACTGACCCAATTATAATAACTTTCCATTAAACTTAAGTGACTTTCCAATGTCAACTACTAATCTCATGCGAGTTGTTAATTCTACCCGTAATTTTGTATCATATGTCTTTATGTGTCCTTGTTTTATTTAAATATTTTTTCTGTTTAAAGGGATTTAATTTTTTTTTTAATTCACACTAAACTTAATACTTTGATTTATAATGATATGATTAATAATTATTAATAAATTGTTTAAACAAATACTTAGTATTCTAAGTACTGATTCCCTTATTTGTAATATTTGCTAATTTCTTTTAGATAATTTAGTAAAGCCATTTAATTAAATACAGGTAGGTGAGTTGGTTTGATACCGGGAATTTTGGAAGCAATTGTTGCCTTACTGGGAGTAATAGTGTGTATGGCATGATTTAGAGATCGCGGACTTTTTTTTAATTCCAATCAAAAGCCCAGCATGTATTTTTTTCTTTTTTCATTTTTGTTGAATTTACTTGGGTATCAGTTGTCTCTCACGTCTTTTCTTTTTGAAATAATTTTTTTTTTCTTTTAGTTTGAGTACGACATATTGATTCAAGTGTGAACTCACATATAATTAATTTACACTTCCATTTAATCAACTTTTATTAACAAAGATTCTTTGTATTAATTACTTTATCAATTTTGTATCTTTTATATTTCGTAAATCCATTCTAAATTAATTGCTAAATTAAAAACGTCTTCTAAATTGATATCTCTAAATTTATAACTTAAACGTTTCTTTCGAATCATAAATTCCCTAATTTAAATCAATTTAATTAAATAATCCCACAAGTTGTAATCCTTAATTAATTAATTTATTGATTCATTTTTATTATTTGTGTTTTCATTATTAATTTTTTTAATTTTTATGTTCTTTATGTCACTTATCCGTGCGAAATTTCTTTAATAACTTAAGGCATTTTAAGGCATATTTTTCACAGTAATTCTCTGTATTTATATCCTTTCTGTGATCCTAGACTATCTCTGTATCAAATTTCATTTAAATCGGTTCAGTATTTTAGTCGTGATTGTGTAACACACAGGCAGATAGAGTTACTTTTGAATGTATAATATTAGTAAAAATGATTTGAAAACTATTTGACATGGTCGGGTTATGGGTGATGCATCACCAAATTTCAGCACAACAATAGTGAAAATACAAACAAATTATTATCATTCACCTGAAAATTTTCAAAGACTAAGGAATAGAGATTTAATTAGTAAATAGTAACACACTCTGACACGCCCTTCCTTTTCGTAGCAATATTTTACATATTTAATAAAATTTGTGTAAATACTTTTTGAGTTATTTGTGCCAGAGAATTGAAAAAAAAACAATTTTTATTACATTAAAGAATGAACTTATTACCGAGGTATTAATCCTCCTTCAGTAATAGCTTTCCAAAATTGTAAAAATAACTGCAAAATCGATAAATAAATTCACAGAGCTAATTACGTTTGAAGTATTTATATTAAGTCGGGGGCCATTAAAATAACAAATAAAACGATAATCAAGAGATAATCACTTGAAAAATGATGATAAATCACTTGAAAAATGAGATTAATAAATTTTTTACATTCATAACTTTTTCTAAAAAAAAAAAAAAATTAACTAATTTCGAAAAAATTGCAAATTTAACAGTTGTAGAATCTTTAGAAACATAGAATAGTTACAAAATATTGCAGCCATTGTAAAAGAATTGCCAAGAAACAATGCAATTTCAGTGTTTCGGTATATACTGTAGGTTTTTTAATTAAAACTGTAACTTTCTTCAGAAGACATCTTTGCCTAAAATAGTTATTCACAAGATATTAAAACTTCAAGATTTTCCTGGTTATTCATAGAAAAAAGCCAATAATTGCTATTATTTGTGCTGTTAATGGAGAGAATATTCATGGTAAGTCTTTCTAGGTCTCTTATACTGACCTCTTTAATGATCCGCTGATTATATGCCTGGCAAGAAAACCTTTCTAGTCCTTTAAGATCGATTTTTATCATAATCCGCTGATTATTTCAGCTTATCATTTATTCACAACAAATAATTTCTTTGGCGAATGTTTGTGAACAAAGCGAAATAACTTTCCCTAATTAAATTGGAAATAAGCTTATAATTAGCCTCTAATTAATCGTTAATTAGTTATGTAAAAAAAAAATTTTTTGTGTCTTTTATCATGACGAAGAAAATTGATTGACTGCCAACTTAACGAAACAATTTTTATCTAATTTATCGTAAATTAATTGTGTAAAAATAATTTTTCAGTCTTCTGTGAAAATTGATGTTTTGCTAAGTTGACAGTCAAATTCGCGAAACATTTTTTCCGTTATATTAAGAGTGACAAAACTTTTTTTTCATAATTAATTTACAATTAACAAGCGGCTAATTATGAGTCTATTAAAAAAAATTATGATGAGAAATAAAAAGTTATTTCAAGTTGTTTCGCTTTGTTGACCGTCAGCTTAGTAAAACATATGTTACTCCTTCATGTTTGGATGTATAATTTTTTGAGAATAAAATAAATTAATAAAATTTTGATTGAAATTTGTGAAATATTTTTAAGATGTGTTTGAGAATTATTTCAAAATAATTTTTAGATTTCATTACATACAGTATCTTAGGTCGGGCTGTATACCTGAAAAAACAATATTAAGTTACTTGGCAAGCGAAGAGTTCTTTTTCGGCTAAAGACCATTCTTGTGAGCGAAACAAGCACTTAGACCGAACGCCAATTAAAGCAGTTAGATCGGAACCCAAAAATTTCTTCTCCCCTATTTGTACCATGTGTTAGTGTTCGGTGAAAAAGCAACAAAAACAAAATTGACAATTAAATTAAATATTATTAAATCGGAAATGTTTTTTTACATTTATGGCAGCCAAGCGGCGGGTACCAGCTAGTTAAATATTAAATATAGAAAGAATCAATATGAATCGATTCTAAGTAATTTAAAATAAATAATAGGATTATCAATACATGGAAAATAAGATCAGTACTTCTGTACTAAGAAACATCGATAATTGAATTTAACCCTGTTTTTAAATCTTTTAATATATAAATAATGGATTTTGATTCAATCAAAATTATTATTAATTAAAATAATATCAAAATGAAACCGTTATTAGTTGCAATAATTGTTAATATATTTGCTCTGGGCGTTGTTCAGGTAAGATTTATTTTCTCCTTATTTTTATTATACTCAAAAAAATTGAATTGGAACCATTATCGTCCATCATTTAATGAACCAAATTGAATAAAAATTGATTAACTTCGAATAGTCTCATTTAAATAACAAATTAAATAATGTTGGTTTTAAATGCTTATTATAGGCATCAGGTCACGCAAATGAATTAACGAATGTTTTAAACAGAGGGATAATTAAAAATAACGAAAACTAGTCTTATTTTATATAATTTGTTTTAACTTTTTATATAAATAAGTTTTAACTGATTTTAACTTTAAATAGTTTTAACTGGTAAGATTTATTTTGTTATAAAATGTATTAATTTTGATTGTTTTACAATCAGAGACTAGAAATTATAACGTTCAGAGTTTTTACACGACACAATTCACTTGAACTGTATCTCTCTGGAAATGAAATATCATTTTTTGTTTCAGGGTGAAATTTTTACTGCAAAAGCTATCAGAAAATTGGAACATCAACATCAATTAGGTATCAAGATTTATTCTTATTTTAAATATTAAGCACAGCGTTAATAAAACAAACATTGTATATGATGACCGACAATTTGAATATTTTATTTACGCATAGAATCAGCTTTTTACACTGGACATATAAATTATGTCGAGTAAATTGATTTTAATCCAAAGCTTATGATGTGTGTAAATATTGACAGCACAAACAAAATTTCGGTATCGGTTTTCATAGATTCACTCAATTAGTCCAATTTCGTTTGTCCGACTATGATAGCTGAAAAATGAAAATCTAAAAAGTAAAATTAAGTCGTACATGGTTAAAATCAGTCAATTGGAACCAGCCCAAGGTTGTTAATCATAATGAGATACAAGAACTTTTTTTGAAGCATTCATTCGTTAAATCTTTGGATTAGTCACAATTTTAGCTCTAATTTAGCTAATCAACTCATAAGTATTATACCGTATTTTTATACAGTTATAAATTGGATTCTTAGAGTATTTTTATGAATGCTAATTAAAAATAGTTAAACAATGATAATCATATTTCAAGCATCTAAACAATTAACTCTGTTCGTTGTTATAATAGTATTCATATAAATGCATATACAATATCTATAATATACATATATTCTTTACAGGTTCAGAAGGTCGAATCTATGGAGGAAAAGTGGCCACACTCGGACAATTTCCTTGGCAAGCATTGGTGATTTCTAAATCGCCATACGGTGATTTCCACTGTGGAGGATCCTTGATCAGTGACGAATGGGTATTAACAGCAGCGCAGTGTATCTTAGAGTAAGCGTCATATAAACATTCTTTAAGTCAAAATTTTGAATTTAAAATTTTAAAGAGAATTTAGACCTGAACTATCTGGTGAAGCCATATTCAAACTTTGATAAAAAACTTACTTTTCCAGAAAATAATTTTTTCCCAATTTTTTTCAGATTATCTTGAAAAGTCGGCTTTTGGAAGAAAAAGATTCATACAGAATTTTTAGCTTTTAAAAAAGCCTTACAAAATGACGCAAAATAAAAATCGATTGTTGATAAGCTCAATAAGTGATGAAAACCTGGATTCTGAGAAATAAATAGTTTCTAAAGAATTTGATTATTTATTTAAAAAGATTCCTTCCATAAAACAGTCCGAGGAAGAAACCAGTGAATTGCCCTGCAGTTCGGGATGGTTCTATTTTGAAATATCCATTCTACTCTTGAAGATTTCTATTTTGATATGAACTTAATAGTAAAATCAAATATTTTAAATTAATTTCTTAATACGTTCATTTAAAATCTAGCCTCAACTTGTACCCCCCGCTGTGGTGTCATGTAGTTAATTTTTTTAAAGCATTCCGAGGAAATTGGTAGCTGAATATGATTAGTTAAATGTTTCTCACTTATTTGAATATTCTCAGAGACAAAAGTTGGATACCTTAAAATTTTTTGTAAATATACTAAGTTTGAACAAAATCGTTTCATACAATTTCGAGAAAAAAGAAAAACCCAAAAAATCAAAAGAACATAGCGGATCACCCTATAGTCCGATTTAAACTGAAAGTTTCATGACCTATCTACACATAATATGAAACTAACTTTTCTGAAAACCATTTTTTGGACTTAAAATATGTAAAAACTGGAAATCGAAATTTTGACATGACAAATCTACTAGTTTTATTAAATTTAAACTTTGTTTTCCAGAGTTTCGGAATTTTCAATACGATTAGGAACAACTTATAGCTCGGGTAAAAATGAAAATAGTTTACAAATAATTAGTTCAAATTATGCAATTCATCATGAAAAATATAATCCATTTAATTTTACAAGCGATATTGCACTCATTAAATTATCACGTAAAGCAGATTTAAATCGTAAGTAAATAAATGCCTTTTAAAAAATTTTATTTTATTATTTTTTTCTTTGTGCTTTAAACCAACTCTATTTAAATTTCAGAATATGTGAGACCAATAGAGCTTGATTCAAATGTTATCCCAGCTGAATCGAACTTAACTCTTAGTGGATTTGGAGCAGTTGAAACAGGAGGTATATATAATTATATAAATTTTAATGTAGTAGAAAGAGATCCCGCTGCAGCATTTGTGCGCTCATTGGTTTTTTGCTTAAAACCAAATTTTTATGTTTATTTATAATTAGAAGAATATATATTTACCACGTTGCCTATCAAAATTTGTCCGCCAGTATTTTTAATTAAATTATTTTTAATTGATTTTTGGTAAAAAAATATCGTTAACTTGTTTTTTAAATAAAATAACGTCTATATAACGGCATTTTATATGAAGAAGATTCTACAAAATCACGGTTCCCGTTGCGCACCTGGCCGCAACTCTTTGCATCCAGGTGGTAACAGGTATGATTTTGTTACATTTATACGTTCATAACGTTTATTTATTAAACATACTTATATCAAATTAAAGCTATTTTTTTTAAAAATTTATTATCGTGTATGGTAGCCTAATTGAAATCGCCTGCAAATAAAGGTTGCTGGCTGTAAAAAATAATAAATAATTTAATGTAGAGTGAAAGAAAGTTAACGCGTAACATTATTTGTCAGACGAGGAACCAGGAGAAATTGAAATAATCAGTGGCTTAGAAAAAAAAGCCTCTTACCCAGGCCGCAGCTAAATAAAAAAAAAAGTGGAGAAATGCTAAATTCAATTTCGAGAAGGTAACAGTATTAAAATCTAATTTTAAAATTTTATTATTAGGTCCTATTAGCTCCAGACTTCATTACGTGACAGTGTCATCTATTACAAATCAAGAGTGCTATGATGGTTATGGCAATATTGTGACAAATTCCATTATTTGCACATTAGGATTGACCGTAGAAGGTCCATGTTCGGTAAGTAAAAATTTCTATCTGATATAAAATTCATTTTCTATACTACAATTAGGGATTACATTATTAAGTTTTGTATTAAGCTTTTTTATTAAATTTACTTTCCCCGGTCGTTCTTAATGATAACCAAGACAAATATGTAGAAAGTATACTGTGAAAAGATGAATTGAGCTTGTGTTTAAACCGATATAGTGTGAAATTAAAATTATAAGGATAATTATGAATATATTTAATGATTTTGTTGATTTATTTTAGGGTGATGGTGGTGGTCCACTTATTCGTTATGCCAATGGATCTGCACGTCAAGTTGGAATATTTATTTTTCAATCAGCTGCAGGTTGTGATGTAGGACATCCTGCTGGATATACACGCACAGAACCATACCGAGAATGGATTAAAAGTAAAACTGGTTTATAAATTTTTATATAACGAACAGCGCCATTCCAAAAATGGATTCGGGCTACACCTGGTATACCTGGTATATCAATTGAAAATAAAGCATTATTCGAAATAGATTGTACTTTAAATTAATTAACCATTAAAATGTTTTTAAGTTGATTTTTATAGTGTTGACTGCTGACCCAGGAAACATTGATTTGCCATATATTATTTCTAGTGAATAGTTAAATAAAAAATAACTAACTTTTTGGCGAGTAAGTTTTGGGCGATAAAATAAAATTGCAAAACAAAAGAAGAGTTTTTAAGGTCTATTCTATTTTTTAAAATTGTAAAATTAATGTTTTTATTTTATTTATTTATCCCCATGGCTTCCAACAAATTTAATTTTTAGCTTTTGTCGAAATTATGCAATTACTTCCAGCTTGTGTTCACTATCAGTCTTATGACCTGTATTGATAGAATGAATGTCTATCAATAAATTAAATAAAAAACCAAATTTTAAATTTTAAATCGAATATACCTTCATAATTCCCCTTGCAATGATCATGTGTTGAAACTACAAACAAAATGCTTGCGAATTATATCGAACAAGGACTACTTATGACATTATCAACATCTTTAGGAATATCTGCATGAGTAAAGTTATTTAACACGAAATAAAAACAAATTGGCAAACATTCAAACAAATAATAATAAATATTTACTTATTAGATTAATGTAATACCTGCAATTAACAATTGTATACAAAAAATGTATACAATATAATACCGGAAGATTTAAAATCATTACCGATTAAGCATTTTAAATCTAATATTAAAAAAAAGCTTTTAAAATAAACAAAATTATTATTATATAAAGTTTGCTACAAGATTAATAACTCAATTTTTATTATTGTTACTTATGTTATGTCATGTCTACGTTTTGAGTTAATATAATTGGGATGATTTTATGATTCCCGAATTTTGACATCTCTTTACGTTTCAAAGTCACTCCAAATCCATCGTTTTTAGAGAGATAGCCAAATTAAAATGAGGTATAAATAATTAAATAATCGAACAATAAGAAATAACAATAAAACATTAACAATTAAATGAAAAAGCAAAAATTTAGTTAACTTAATTGGATACATCGTGTAGCAGAGTGTCAAACGTTTATGAAATGTATATTTGAGGCCAACTAAAACTCTTCGATGTGGGCAAAACATCCATTGATTGAATATTGCTTGTTATTAATTTTGACGAAATTCATCCCTGAGACTTCTGTTTATACGCATTTTTTCAAATTGACGGCTAAATTTTTTAGATTGCTTTTAATATCTCTGGTTATTTCTATCCAAATAAACAAAAGAAGATGTTTTAGAAAAACTGTTATATAAATTATTAAATTCTTATTAGATTAGAAAACATATTGATGGTTTAATTAAGATTTATTTCAAATAATTATTTATTTTATTTTAAAATTTGGTTACATAAACATTTCAAACACCAGTTTTACTTCGAATCCATGATCGGAATGATTCTGTTCGTGTATAACCAGCTGGATAACCTATATCACAACCTGCAGATGATACGAAACTAGCTATTCCAACATGCCTTGAAGATCCATTGACATAACGAATTAGTGGACCACCACCATCACCCTTGAATAAATCAACAAAATCATAATCCTTAAAAATCATGATTAAAACAATTCCGCACTATATTAGACTTTAACACAAGCTCAATTTAATTATGCCTGTGTAGTATTTGGTGCTAGCCTTCTTCTGTCTTTCTGAATATATTCTACATATTCTTTGTCTAATTGCAGTTTAAAATATTTTTATTCGATTGGTTATTATTTCATAAAATTTAAAAAAGAAATTTTATAATTACAATATTATTTTTGAAAATTGCTTCTGGTTTTTCTATTTCATTTATAACATTAAGAAATAATTCAACAGAAAACAAATGAAAATATCGTAATATAATTTTCTAACTTATTTTTTAACTACCAAAGTCATATAGTGACTACAGTGAGTATATATTAATTCTATACAACAAGAGTACCACGGCAATCCTAGACGATTACCCATCCATGTTCTGACTGTGTCTGTTGTTGCTTAACTTTGGTGATCGGTTGACATTATTAACTACGCTACGTCAGTGGGCGTTTTTTTTAAAATTATATAACCCCTTATTCGTTCATTATGTTCCTAAATTTTTCCAATTGACCCTCTATCGAGTATTACTACATTTAAAAGAAAGTCAGTTTTATAAGATATAAATTATTACATACCACACATGCGCCTTCGACAGTGTTTCCTAAGGTGCAAATCATAGATTTTATCACAGAACTACCATAAAATTCCTGGCATTTTTCATTTGAAATTGATTTGACTACCACATAATTTAGTCTTTGACTGATGGAACCTTATAAAAAAATTTTAATATTTTAATACTCGGAATTAAGTTTGGCATTTCTTCATTTTGCTTCAGCTTTCTGTATCTTGCTAGTAGCGTAAAAGATCATAGACATGGGAATGAGACGTTTATACAGAACTCCTACATTTTCTAGCTCTCTGTGCATTTCAGTTCCTCACTTATTTAGACACACTGTGTTCCTCAGTTTCTCGCACATTTAATCCGAGGAAGATAAGTGCACTTAACTAGCGGTCATCGGAAGAATAAACTTTTGTGGTAACCACGTGAACCCTTGTGAACAACATATCAACGTTCAATAACCCGAAAAAGCCCTAACTTTCAATTCATTTCTTAAGAATTTAATGCAATTACTGCAGGAGATGCCGCGAATTTTAGCAATCATAGGTACCAAATACCTTAGTAGGCTTTTGTCGACAATATATTCGCGTTAAGCTACCCCGAAAATCCCCGAGTCATATGTTTCGATTAATTTCTCAATAGTTTAATACAAGTATTCTAAGAGGAGAAGGTCATCCCTGGCACCATATAATTCGTAGGTCTTTGACGACAATATATTCGCATTCAGAGACCTCAAAAATTCCCGAATCACATGTTTGGATTAATTTCTCAATAGTTTAATACCAGTATTCTAGAAGAAGACGGCCATCCTGGGCACTATATACTTTGTAGGTCTTTGTCGGCAGTATATTCCCGTTCAGCAACCTCAAAAATTTCTGAATCACATAAAGCTTAGTTTAGAAAGAAAAAAAATAGGCGCATCATTTAAAAGTAACTCATTTATGATCAAATGGTGGCCTTTTAGTCAAACATTATTTTCGTGTCCTCTCAGTTTTCGAGTCCGTCCTGCACATGATTTAATTGTTAGTTTCTTTTATGAATTTATAAATTAAATTAAAATTTATAGACATCACCATACCTCCATTTTGAGCTGCTCCAAATCCAATAACAATTAAGTCATTGGCCGCTGGAATATTATTTGAATCAAGTTCAATTGGTTTTACATATTCTAGGAATATAAATAAATATGAAGCACAAAGAAATAAATTATTAAATATTTTTTATAAAGAATTAATTACTTACTATTTAGATTTGCTTTTTGTGATAATTTAATGAGTCCAATATCGTTACTTAAATTATTTGGATTATATTGTTCATGATAAATTGTAGAAGTGGAACTAATTGTTTGTAAACTAATTTCATTTTCACCAGAGCTGTAAGTAGTTCCTAAGCGTACTGAAAATTCTGTACCTCTGAAGACAAAGTTTTCAATTATTTATAGTTGTATACTTGTCATCTGCAGACCTCACTTCGTAGTAACTAAACCTGTATGTTCTTTTGTTATAAAAGGTTTATAAATTTTATATTTGTGGGGGGGGGGGGATTTTCATCATACTCCGTCATATATAAACAATTGAATCATATCCTAAGTGAATTTCAATACTTCAAAGTCCTACATGTGAGGGATCTAATAAAATACAAAATTATTAAATTTCATTAAAATCGCGAAAGGCGTTCGAAAATTACAACAGAATATAGATAGATATACCCTTATCCAAAATCATTGTAGTTATAACATAGAACTCAATTCGTTTGGTCAAGAAATTAAAGCCCAATAACGTAAAAATTAAAACAAGCATAAAATGATATCATGGTAAAGGTAGGTACGGATCTATACTTTTGGTCGCTCGAGGCAAAAGTGACGTCCAACGCCCCTCCCTCCCCAACAAATCACTGTCGGAGACAGCCAGTTCAAGGTACCATTGGCATATTACCGGCTGGTGCCCGGAGCAGTCTGTCCCCGTGCCCCCCTTAATCCTTCACTGGGTTGACGATATCAAAGTCAGAATTTTCATAAGTGTCACGCCATGAATTGGTAATAAATAGTATTAATTATAATTTAATAATTCGTCAAGCTTAATTAGCTCAAAGTTTAGGAATCAGGACCTTTTTCAAGGATATTGAAAAACACGTTGAAATTTGAATAAAGATTCGTAAGATAATTTAGGGCTTATTTCCTTAAATGTTAAATTCGAAATTAGTATTTATTCGAAACAAGTATTTACCCTTTGACACACTGGGCTGCAGTTAATATCCATTCGTCACTGATCAAAGAACCTCCACAGTATAAACTACGTTGATCTCTTGTGAAATTAACTAGAACTTGCCAAGGAAACTGGCCGATTACAGCTGGTTTTCCACCAATGATTCGACTTTCTATCCCTTTAAAGAATATATTTTTAGATGTTGAATATTCATTTCTGTCAAAACTTCAAATTCAATTTAAAAGTAAAAAAATCTGAATCAATTAGTAAAAAAAATAAATATTGAAACTGGAGTTTCATGAATCTTAGCATTTTATTGTTACTCTGCTAGTCATCATACTCAACTTTCTTGGCTTGTGCTTAATACTTAAAATATTAATAAATATTTATACCTAATTGTTGTAACTGCTCTAATTTTGTGATAGCTTTTGTACCAAGAACTCTACCCTAAAATACATACAAATAATTAGGTTTTATTCCTTACTATTTAAACGTATTCAAACTAGACCCAGGCCAAATAATTTCGATCAGTATGATCCTAAAAGTAAAATTTAATGTAAATACCGAGAAATTCCTAATGTTGGTTTGCGCTTACCGAGAATATTAGTTATATCAATAAATATGATCGTTTTTCATTCATTATAAAAATATCGTTAAGACTACGTAGAGTCTGCGAGCGTATCCATTCAAACATGATTTGCAAGTTAATTAATTATGAAAAATTTATTTGTTTTAAATCTCTACCCTAAAATAAAAAACAACTAACAGAGCATCTACAACTTATGATTGTATTTTATTGTTTGGATTAGAATTCATAAAATACTATAAATATCCAATCTATACAGTTATATGTGTACTTGTATAATAATATGTATTATAATTATTACCAAGGTGTATTTGGAGAACTCAAACATATACAAATTAATTGCTCATTCACAAACTTAATCTTACTTTTTATGTTTAGAATACGTCACAAAAATTTCAGATCGCTATCTCTTTTTGTTTTTGAGTTATTGTGATGTCGGTTGACGGGTGATCGGAAATGGACTAATTAAATGTTTCTATACCTATACCAAAATTTTGTTGATGCTGTCAATATTAGGTAGTATTACAAACTTTAGATTTAAATTAATATATTCTGACATACTATGTATTTCGAGAAATAAAATTGTCGACAAATTCCAAATACTGTTTTACATTTTTTGAGAAATTTACTTAGATAAATAAATAACTTGTTCCTTCTGTTAAAAAAATTCACTAAGTCAGCATAGCTTCTATGAGCGTGGCCCCGGATGGCAACAATTTCTTAGTTAGAAAATAAGTAAGACTAAAATTATCGCTTAAATTAACTAAGCACATATCCTTCGAACTCTACAATTGCAATTTCGATTTTGAAACGTATTTTCGAGTTCCGCTATGGCATCAGGTATGTACTAGCGTAGTATTGTTTGAAAAACAAAAGATTCCCAAGTGAAGCGAATTTAAAGCGAGCAAAAACGCATATTTTAAACAACTTCGCGGATTCATTAACTGATAAACCATTATTTTCTAACGTCGACTTTTAGTATAATTAATTAAATGAAAAACATTTTACAAAAAAAATAAATCTTACCTGAGAAGTGGTCAAAGCAAATATATTTACAATTACTGCAAATAATAAAAGTTTCATTTTGATAATAATTAAGATTGAATTTTAATTTAATTATTTATAAACAGAAAACAAGATTAAATAAAATTAAATAAAATTATCAACACTCGTTAGTTCAGAAGTACAGATTTTATATTCCGTCTATCGTTAATCTTATTATTTACAAGCTGATACCCACCGCTTCGTTGCCGTAGACATACAAAAACATATTAGATTTAATAATATTTAAGTATTAATTTCCTAGAATTTTCTTACGCTTTCGAACGCTTACACTTAAAGTACAAAGAGAGGAGAAGAAATTTTTGGTCCCGGAAAATAGGCTATGTAAAATATCCAGAATTAAAAATAATTTATTTTCTTAGAAGTCAATTGGATTAGAAAAAACCTTATAAATTTTTCTTAGAATTTCTGGTACGAAAATATTTTAACACAGAAATCTAAATTCTTCAAAATAGTTCATTTTTCATCTCAATGTTGACATTTATCGTTTCAAAAACGTTTATCGTTTTTATATACATATCGTTTCAAAAATCACTCAAAAATTTAGGATTTTTTAGGTGATTGATGATTATCTCATAGATACTAAAAATATTCAATATTTACTAATAAGTTCTATTTACAAAAGTAATTTAATTAAACCACATTGAAATAGATAAAAACATAATCAAAAATTTTAAAATACAACGGAGATAAATTCCAATTTTTACCAAGTCACTTATATTGGATGTTTCGAAACTATTTGAGGTTTGTGTCTCTGGCATGAAACAAAGAGGTTCTTAATAAATATATTATGTCAAAAAATAATTTATTTTCGAAATACGGGGTCTTATAGATATTTGTTTAACATTCTGAGAAAATATTCAAAGGAAATCTATGTTTGAATACCTCTCTGCATTATCCGTTCTATGTAGTCGGTAATCGATTAGACGTACGCAATCGCATTTCAACCTATTTTTGACATATATGGGTATAAATGTCAAAAATTCTTTGCAATGCGCTTGCGTACGTCTAGCCGACAAGCGACTACCGACTATGTAAAACGTGTCTAAGCTCTTTTTAATAAATCAACTTCATGCAACGTCAAACAAAATAATCCATTAACATTCGATTGAAAATCTTAGTAGCCATTTTAGTATAATCATAAGTGCGAAAAAATAAGCAATTTACGGTAGTCGACAAGTGGTCAAGATACGACTCGCAAGGTTCACTTGACAAACTTGTCAATAAGATGGATAATAAACAATAATTTGTTAATTATTTTAGGGTATTTTTATCTTTTTTGAATAGGTTTGTTCTCAATAAAAAACAGCTGGACCGATTTTGATGAAAACCCAGTTGTAATTTACGAAATTATGAATCGATTCAAAATAGTTTCACGTCGATATTTGAGATAATCGAGAATTATTACGCCAAAAAAGATATAAAAAAATAACATTCATTTTAATATCAATTTTTTTTTTTGGGTTAGCAAACATATATTTAAAATATTGCCAAACATTCCATTAAAATTCCCAAACACTCTGTATAAATAAATAATTAACAACCAAGAAATAAATAACAATCGGATAATAAATCATGGCCATAACATGGAAATAAGATCAGTACTTATGTACAAACGTGTGCTGATAATTATATTTAATCCTGTTTATTGAAATTTTGATATATAAATAATCGAATTTTGATACAATCAAAATTATTATTAATTAAAATATTATGAAAATGAAACTTTTATTAATTGCAATAATTGTAAATATATTTACTCTTGGCATTGCTCAGGTAAGATTTATTTTGTTATTAAAAGTTCTTATTTTGATTATACTAAAAACCTGAAGCTGGAGACTTTACCGCTCATTAATTAATTTTCCACGAATTTTATTATTTCTTAATTTCGTTTTTCATGCTTACAATTAGCTTGAACTCTATTTATCTAGCCATGAAATGGAATCTTTCAAATTCATTCTCGTTTTTCAAACAATAGTCCAATACTACATATCTGATACCATAGCGGATTTCGAAAATTCAATTCAAAATTGATATTTGAATGATAGAGCTAATATAAAAAGATTCATGATTAGTTAATGTAAAAAGATTCAAGTTTAATGTAATAGTTTTCATTTTATTTTAGGATACAGTTTGTATTACAAATACTACAAGAGACCCAAATTTAGAACAGTTACAGCAATTAGGTATACAAATTTATTTCTATTTTATTACTGTACAAACTATGCTTAAATAAGCTTATATAAATATTTATACAAAATGACGTCAGAATGGGGCAAAAAAGGGAAATAATATTAAAATACCCATACGTATTATAATATACAAACACCCTCTCTTAAATCATTTAAAAATAACTATATGGTTGCCATAATTATTATAATAGTAAATGTGAATTTCATTTTTTTGTGTATGTTGTGTATATTCTATATATATGCATTTTAATATTGACTTCCCCTTGTTATCTTATAGAAAATGGCCGGTTTATTTAGTTTAACCACTATATATTTCTATGATATGCATTTCTTTTTTTAATTCCAAAAAGTCTGTTCATCAACATGATAAGACTATTGTTATTTTTTAATCAAATTTTTGAGAGTATACAATTTTGTCTTCTTTATGGAGATACCGAAGTGAGTGCACCAAATGCCTCGTAGTAACCCAGCACTGGGTATGAAATTTATCAGAATTGGGAGCAAATTTGTTGTTCTACAGAAACTAGAGTTTTCTCAGCAATACAGGCAATCTAGATAAATTTTGTGAAGCAAAGTTTGATTTTACTTCCGAAGTCTCTTTAATTAAGTGCTATTCTTGAGAAAATAAATTTTCAATTATGGTAAATATCATACCCAATAAAATAATCGTACGAATTGTTTAGTCGGTAGGTGGGAAGAAAAATAAAGAAAATGCCAATTTCAGAATATAAAAAAAAAAATTATTTGAATGCTTCGAGGAACTGAATCTCCTAACGCTAAATAATTTAAAATTCATCTGGTTCCCGAACACTCTAGTATAAAACCCTAATGGAGAAACTATTGGTTACATGTGCTTCTGGTGGTTCTTTCACTGTATCTTGAGCTAGAAAGCATCTTAGCTTTTAGGTGAAGCAGTGTTCTAAAGACAGATTAATAGATCGAGGTGCAAAGAATGCAGCCAGCAGTGATCCCGCTCTTTTTGTTTTATTTTAAGGATTATTATCGTTATTAATAAACTTAAAAAAGGGAAGTACATAATAAAAATACTAACTAAGAAAACCGATTGTATATGATGACTAACAAAACAACAATAAAATGATAAAAGTTTCATGAAACTTCAATTTTATTATTATATTTACTTACTCATAGAATCAGCTTCTTTTTGTTTCATATTTTAAAGTGATAATATTAATGCATGTGTATCATCTAAAATAAAATTAAATTCTTTAAAGGTTTAGAAGGTCGAATTATTGGAGGAGTACCAGCCTCAAATGGACAATTTCCTTGGCAAGCATTAATTAAAATCAAAACATGGAAGGGTACTTTCTACTGTGGAGGTGCCTTGATTAGTGACGAATGGGTATTAACTGCAGCGCATTGTGTCAAAGGGTGAGCATTCGTAATTACTTATTTCGTGATAATTTCGATTTTGAAAATTTTAAGCAAATAATAACTGATCAATATTGCAATTGCAAAGCAATATTCAAACTTTAACATGCCACCTTTTCAGTGACTTTGGAAAAATTGTTAATTCTTTAATTTTGAGAAAACCTGATCAAGTATTGTATTATGAACATTTATGGCCAATTTGCCATATGATAGCTATGACAGCTTTTCAAGAAAAAATTACTAGTTTACGTGCTCGTGCTAATCGGGTTTTAGGTTTTATCTTAATTGACCGAAGGAATTAAAGTTTGTTTAAACTAAATGATTTTGAATTTTGTGTGTCTGTATATTTATTTATGTTTTTTACTCTAACTACGCAGCCATGAACCAATTGTTTTTTATAAGGTGACATTTATTTTCTTCAAGACTTTTATAAAACACAAAGACATTTCGTTACTTCTTAGTAAGATCTACAGATAAGAAATTTACTATTTTTCTTCATTTACATTTAAGAACTGTGTTTTCCAGAGCAACATTATTTACAGTACGCTTAGGATCAACTTACAGCCGGGGTGAATATGAAGATAGTTTACAAACAATTACATCAAGTTATTCAATTCATCATGACAACTATGATCCAGATAATTTTAATAACGATATTGGACTCATTAAATTATCAAGTAAAGCGGATATAAATCGTAAGTAATTGATTTTATCAGTAATTTACTTAATCGATTTTTATTTGTGCTTTAGAAAAATATATCTATTCATATTTCTAGCATATGTATGGCCAATTGAGCTTGACTCAAAAGCTACAGACGCAGGAACAAACTTAACCATTAGTGGATTTGGAGCAGTGCATCATGCTAGAGGTTTGATGATTTCTTTAATTAATTTATCTTTTTAATTTATTAAAATGGCTTAAGCGAATTTAGCTCTACAGCCATTATCCAAATAAAATAAATAATTCAATATATATATATATATATATATATATATATATATATATATATATAGATATATATATATATATATATATACATATATATATATATATATATGTATATATATATACAAATTAAAATAAAAAGTATTATTGAATAAGATAATAATTAAAAAAACTAACTTCGTCGACGGGGCTTGTTGAGACTATTTTACGAAGGAGCTAGAACATTAAACACTAGAAAGGGGACCACGGAAAGCTTAACAATAAAGACTACGTATAGGTGAAAAAAAGATAAAAATAAAGTTCAAAAATTAAAAGTAAATTGAGGTAAGTAAATTAAATTTAAAGAAAGATTTTGAACTTGTTAAGGAAAGTACAAAGACTAGAAAGGATTTCTGTATTATTTAGAGATAGGATATATGGATTTTTGCAAGGACCAAAAACACCCATACGGGCTAGGGAATTTAGAGACTTAGGTCTATGTTCATTGAGGAGTGGGCAGGCGAAGGTGATGTAATTTATATCACAGAATCGGTATCCATATCTGCATCTAGTGCCGGGCACAACTTATATACGATGTAGAGAGTTGGATCCCATTCTGATGCGGCTTACGGTCTCTTTGTGATGCACTCTACATTTGGTTTCATTCTCGTAATATAGACGTCTTACAATGTGACCAGAGATCTTGTGCAGGTGGAGGTGATGTGTATCCTCTGCACCATTTTGAACTACATCTCTAGTCAGCATGTCAACAATCTCGTTTCTACCTATACCAGTACGTGATGGTTCTATAAATTTTAAGTAAATATTTATAATAAATTCCTTAGAAACTAAGCTATCCTTTTGTTCTAGTTTTTTGATGCTTTTACTTTATTATTGGAATTATAAAATTTTAAGATTCTCGTTCGAAGAACAAAGATATTCAATAATGTAAATACATTATTGTATCATGGATGTATTCATGAAATATAGCTCCAATAGAGATGAATTAACTTGTTTAATAGCTTCATATATTAACCTTTAGTTATTGTTAATTTTTAAAACAAGGATTTGGTATCGGGACTTGATTGTGTCGTAGACTATAATGTATCGAATTAAACTTAGGTTAATTCATTGCTACAAGTAATATGTCTTGCGATAGATGCTAGGGATTGGTCAATACTTTGTCTCAAATAATATGATCACAAAACTATATCAATGATCTAAAAAAATAAATTTGGATTTGAAATTATAAAGAAGCCACGAAATAACAACGTTTGGTAAAAAATATCTAAAAAGGCCTCCATTCCTATCACATAATCAAATACAATAAACACAGCTGTAGCATAATCAAGAACTTTTAATTCCCAGAACGTTATAATTTTAGAGTATTATTATAAATTTTGTTCTAGATTCCCATGATCATAGACTACAGCACGCGACAGTGCTATCAATAACAAATGAAAAATGCCAGGAAATTTATGACGAAACTTCTGTGATAAAGACTGTTATTTGCACAATTGGAAAGACCGTAGAAGGTCCCTGTCAGGTATGTAATAATTGCCATTTGAGGAAAAAACACAATAAAAAAAAAAAAAAGAGTGCCAAAAGGCCAAGGACTTCATGCACTGTAGTGATGCATCGTTTCGCGACCACAGTACATAGAGAAGAACTGTATGCAACACTTCTACTAGTTGCTTGGTTTTTCCCAAATTTAAGATCAGGTACCCATTTTTATGATCTGGCTGATCCCAAGAAGAATCTCAACTGTATCGTGTAAGAGCTCAACCACTCTTTAACCTGAGAAACACAATTAGGGATTACAGTATTTAGAGCATAATATTAAGATATTTTCCTTATTTTTTATTCGAATTATTTCTTATATATATAAATTACTTAGATCACAAGAAGCAATTTAGATACCATTTTTTTTTTAAATAATAAGCAAATTACTTTCCTAAAATTATCCTAAACATTACCCAAACAAATAAAGACATGTAGAAAAATGATTTGAATTATAATTAAACAAAAAGAATATGTAGAAAAATGCAGGAAAAAAAAGACCTTTATAAGATTTTTGGAGGATTTAGTTAAAGTTATTGTTAATTTATTCTAGGGTGACGATGGTGGTCCATTAATAAGTTTTGTCCATGGAACTCCACGTCATGTTGGAGTATTTAGTTTTCTATCATGTGCAGGTTGTGATAATGGACTTCCAACTGGATATACGCGGACAGCATCATTCCGAACATGGATTAAAAATAAAAGTGGTGTATAAATTGCAACATTTTGATTTAAAATAAAATATCATTTGAAACACACTGTATCTAATTAATTATTGTAACTAGCCCTGAAAATGTTTTTAGATTAAATGTAATACTGTTATTTATATTTGATACTTAAAAAAAGCACCAGATACTTTTAATTAAGGATGAAACGGTACAAAGTAATTTTTCACAAACGTAGCCACTAGTCTGGCGTCTGGTAATTGTTATACAGATTTATAGTATGAAAACGAAATCGCCAGCAATGACGTAGACTTCTGGTCAATAATTTTATGCGATTTCTACAAGTTAAAAATACAACTATATAAAATTTTAGGGCTGCATCTAATGATTTAATTATACTCGGAAAAACATAAAATGTCAGAATATAATAATTTTAGTCTAAAGTTTATAACTAGAGCTACCTAATATTGGCCGCACAAACAAAATTTTAAACTCCTAATTGGTCCATTTCCGACTGCCCGTCCATCCGTCCGTCATCACGTTAACTCAACAACAAAAAGAGGTAGCAAGCTGAAATGTTGGTGACGTATTTAAACTTAAAAAGTTCGTAAATGAGCAAAATCGGTCTATTGGGTCAAATAGAGCATTGACCCAACTCTGAAACTTTAAATGATAGAAGAAAAGTTCAAATTGAAAACATGTTTATTTTTTTTAAACATTTGTTCGTAAAATGTTTGGATTCACCACCATTGTAGGTCAAATTTGGCTAATAAACACATATAGGTAATAACAATACATATTAATATTACTATTATAGACTGGATTATTACTATTATTACTGTATAGACTGGATATTTATAGTATTTTAAGAATGTTAATTAAAAATAGTCCAGACAATGAAATTTAATCACATGTCGAGTATCTAAACAATTAACTCTATTAGTTGTTATCATCACTTGTTTTATTTCAAATTTACGTATATCACCGACCATCCATGCTTTCGGCTTCGGGAGTAATTTCCGACTGCAGCAGAGCTATGGCATTTAGAAAGGAATATTTTTGAATAAAAATTTTAACTGCACCATATCGTTTCTAATTTTGGTAGCCAGCTCATAGACCATTAGTTTTTTGTCAATTAATCGCATAACAAAATTCGGAATCCATTGTATAAAAGAATTTTTGACCATTTACTACTGACATGTGATTGAGTATCCCATAAATACTAAAAATAATAAATATTTACAAATTAATTTATTTTCAAAAGTAATTTAATTTTGAGAACCATATCGAAATAGATAAAAATATAATCCAAAATTGCAAAAACAAGATAAATTACAATTTTTACAAAGTCATGTATATTGAATGTTTCGAAATTGTACGTAAAATTTTGAGGTTTATGTTCTATGACATGAATCAAATAAAGAGGTTCTTAATAAAAATATTATGTAAAAAAATAATTTATTATCGAAATACGAGGTCTTACAAATATTTATTTATCTAAACAGTATTGAGAGTAAAGATTCAAAGTGGAAACTATAATTTTGATTTCAAAATTCTGAACAGCGAATTCATGTTTCTTTGTCATTTGCCGTAAGCTCGTTTTCTGTGTCAATAGATGTAGAATAAATATTCAACACCAAACAAAATAATCCATCAACATACGATTCAAAGATCTTTGTTACCATTTAATCAACATTAAAAAAAGTCGATCATTAATTCAGGGATTAGGTGTAGCCTACGGCGCGAAAAAATAAGCGATTTTAACACAACATCTTACTGGTTCTTGATTGAAATCAAACAACTTAATTTAGGTGGACCGATTTCGCTGAAAACTCACGCTTTTTTCATATCGATATCATTATTTGTTCTCAAGAAATTTTCAAAATGAAAACATTAAATTAAATCTTTTCTAAAATTAAAAACGCTGTTTTCTCAATACTATATATTGAAAGCCGATTATTTAATTCAAAAAAAGCTATACAAACTTAGATCATGAATAGGTACTTTGATATTTTGATCACACAGCAAATCACTCAATTCTCACGACTGGGACTTTACCTTTGGATGTCAAGTTTTTTGCTTATTTTGAATAAGAAAACAAATTTAAAATAGTGCCAAACAAGTATTAAACACTCTGTATAAATAAATAATGAACAGCTAAGAAATAACAATCGCAAAATAAATGATGGTCTTAAAGTGGAAATAAGATCTGTACTTACCTGAACTAAATCGTGCGCTGATAATTATATTTAATCCTGTTTATTGAATGTTTAAATTTTTTTATATAAATAATCAATATGATTCAATCAAAATTATTATTTTGAAAAATATCAAAATGAAGCTTTCATCACAATGAAAGTACATTAATTTCTATGAATTTTATTCCATACTAATATTATTAATTCGAAAATTACTGCTTCTGTGTGTTACCCGCCTAAACTACTGCACCGATTTATTTGAAATTTGGTTCACAGTCTATAGCCTGAGAATGGCTACTTTTTAAAAATGGCTAGAAGGGATTGAAATATGGTTTATATGGAAATTTCGTTATTTCTAAAGCTAGAAACTTGAAACTTTTTTGGGCTTTTGATTAGGTATAAACGACTTTCAAAGTTTGTAAAAATTTTGCCATAAAGGTAGTAAAAATAGGTGATGAAAGTTTTTGTATGATGACGTCAGAAAAAAAGGTTACAGCCTAAAAAATAAAAATATAGAAGAAATACAGAGAATTATGGTGAAAAAATATGTATACGTTTCTATGTAACGAATAAACTTAAAAATAACTGGACCGATTTAAAAAATTGGTAAGCTACACTATCTCCGGGTGATATAGGCTACTTTTTATCCCTGAATGCATACGAAAACTGAACCACGTGTCGTCCGCTAGTTAAATCTAAATCGAATTGCAAGGTTTTTGTTGCTTTTACTTTAATATTTGATTCCCGCTGTCAACCCATAAAGCGGTTGTTGTTTATAGTAAGGTTAAGTTATATTTTTGAAAATTTGGTTTTAGATTCCGGTAGCCATAAGCTACATCACGTCACAGTGCTATCCATTTCAAATGAAAAATGCCATGAATATTTTTCCGACACCTATTTAATAGATTCTGTTATTTGTACAAGAGGAATAACCATAGAAGGTCCTTGTCAGGTATGTAATGAAAGTAGGGATTAAATTATTTTTGAGAATTAAATTAGGATATTTTCACTTCTTTTCTATCGCAAATTTCACACATATCGAGAAGCATTTTAGACAAGGGTAGAAGCCTTTAAACATGGTAAAAAGTGGAAAAAAAAATTCCAAAAATGAAAGGAAAAATAATTTTCGGGCGATCTGTGGTCGGGTAAAGAAAGGGGGTGAGATTTTAAGGCTAAAACACTGTTTATCTCGATTTCTAGCAACACTAAAAGTCCTATGGAAAAATTTAAATGGCAAAGTTGTAGGTAATAAAAATATCTACAACTTTTGTATTTACACTTTTTTTACATAACCTGAAAATTTTGTCGATTCTGAAATTAGGGTGCTTTTTCGATATTTATTCAAAATAAGGTAAAAAAATAAATATTTTAAATCAACAAATTTACAGTTTATTTGGAACATAAAATGGTAAGTTGTAAAAGATACAAAAACCAAAAACTTGGTTATTTCTATTTTTCACATAAATTGTTAGGTTATGTAGAAAAAAAATTTTAATACAAAAAATATAGACCTTTTGCTGCAACTTTGCTCTTTTTTCCAAAGGACGTAGTTTTGCCGGAAATCGAGATAAACCATGTTTTACTCTTAAAAACTCACCCACTTCCACTTGTCGACGTCAGATCGCCCGTAAATTATTTTTCCTTTCATTTTTGTTATATTATCTTTCGTTTCCAATGACTTTCATTCTACTATAATATTTTTTTTTTGGTTTCAATTATCGATTTGGTCTATTAAGATATAAATTTTATCATTTACAGAAAAAAAAAGATAGAAAGCCTGCACAAATCATCCAACACTGACATAACTTAATTGAGCTTGTATAGCTAAAGTATAGATATTGTGGAATTTAACATTTATAAGACCTTTCAAGCATTTGTTTTAACGTTTTTTTTTTTTTATTTTTTTATTCTAGGGTGATGGTGGTGGTCCATTAGTTAGTTATATCCATGGATATCCACTGCATGTTGGTGTATTTAGTTTCCTATCATCGGCAGGATGTGATATAGGATACCCATCTGGGTATGCACGCACAGAATCATTCCGAGAATGGATTAGAAGTAAAACTGGTGTATAAATTGATGTGTATCGAGATTAATATGAAATAAAAATATTACAAAACACATTGCACTTAATTAATGAAGCAATCCCTAAAAATATTTTTAAATTGAATCTAAGATTGTAATGTATATTACTCTAATAAGAAAGGCATATCTTGGTTTTGATTAAGGTTGAAACGGTACAAAGTAATGTAGTAATTAATTGATTAAAGTCACAAAAAATTATAAAACAAACAAAAAATTTTTAACAAAAAAATTACACCGCGAAAATACTGAAAACCAAAAAATAATAAACCATTTTTATTTAACCTTAATAACTAAGTTTTGAAACTAATGTAAGTATAAATTTCGATTTTTGCCCCAATTTCCTAGATCAAATTATTTTGTATTTTTATAAATACGTATTTCCGCTACAAAGTATTCATCATCAGTATGAATTAGCTAGTTGTAATTATTCTCTGAGGAGATGTTACTCGTTGCTAATTTGGTGACGGTTGCAAAAATCGAAATTTATTCGAAAAATCCTAGAGTTCTCATTAATAATTATATAATATAAGTATACTCACTCAGCGTTGATTCGGATAATCAAAAATTCAGATAAGCCGACATAGACTGGTAATAAAGAAAAACAAACTGTCACTATATACTGTATTAAGTTTAACAAACACAGTTCTACGATAACGATCACTTGAACATCTCGATCAGAGTAAGTTGCCTCGCTGTTGAAGCTCGTTTCTGTGCGACTAGGTCACGCAGGCACCGCATTCGAGTTACCGCTCTATCTACTTGAGAGCTTTATCGAAGCACATAAACGCCTCGCTGTGATATTGTATATTTGGGTCTTGTGCCTCTTGTTTCGGCCTCATTGTCGTCCTCTTCATTTTTCTCTTCGTTTATGGCACTGACAGTAATTCAATGTTATTGAGTTGAAAAATAAATCAAACGTTCCAACGTTCCTTTCACGGAAACCGCGCGAACCGAAACATGTAGTGTCTTGCCTCTAAGTTCCAGCAAGTTCCAACTTTTTACAACTAAACAAAACAAAAATTACTTGATTTTAATTTTTTATATTTCGCTTAGAACCACAGATTCCGATAACTGGCGATTCCACTATATATATTTTGAGTTTTTCACCTCAATAACTGAGTTCTTCATCGAATGTTGTATATCTAAGTATACATTCATGTACGTATTTTGAGTTATCCTATAATTAATCTTAATAGTATACCTAATTAATTTTGAGTTGGCGCGCCAAGCAAGTAAATTAATTATTTGCCTGAAGCGTAATGCGTAAGGAAGACCCTTGAAATAATTATAATTATGTAAATAATACAACATTTACAAAAATAAATGTCTTGATTTAAACTGGGTTTCATTTACTTTTGTTTGCTAACAATGATCGGCAAAACAGTAATAATTACACAAAATAATATAAAGAAAATATAAGACTACGTAAATAGTCAGTTGGGAAAAAATAAAAGCTACAAATTTCACTAAAAAAAAAAAACAATATCATGCAATTGTGGTAGGAGCAATAGACTAGAGTGGAAGCCTTAAAAAATGATAAAAAGTGGAAGAAAATTACAGTAGGATGAAACCCATTGGAAAAGTAGGGGAATATGATAAAAATGAAAGGAAAAATAAATTGTTTCTCTTGATTAATCTTTTGGTCCTTTTAAAACTTGGGTTTTTGAATTTTTCACATAAATTTTGAGGTTATGTGAAAAAAGTGTAAATACAAAAGTTTTAGATCTTTTTATCATCTTTTTATTATCTTTGCCATTTGACTTTTTTCGATAGGACTTTTAGTTTTGCCGGAAACCGTTTTGTACCCTTAAAAACTCACCCCCATCCCCTTCCCGACCTCAGATCGCCCGTAAATTATTATTCCTTTCATTTTTATAATATTTCCTTCCTTTTCTAATGGGTTTCATCCTACTATTATCTTTTTTGGTTTTAAAAATTATCGACACTAGTCTACAAACGACTGAGTGGTCAATGACTTACTGTTGATGTAATCCGTGTGGTCGGATACCGTGCTTAAGGTACTGCTACTAAAGTGCCAAATATAAGATCTTATTAATTATGACCTGTAGAGTCCTTTCTAATCCTTCGTTCAAGATTGAAAACAATCAATCATAATTATTGTCAACAACAACAAAATGTACTATAAATGATAAGATTATCGTATGAGATCAATATTTAAAGCTTTTTAATGTTATTTAATTCGTGTTTTTTATATATTTAAATTCTGATTTAATCAAAACTATTATTAAAATATTAACAAAATGGAACTTTTATTACTTGCAGTAATTGTAAACATATTTATCCTTGCAAACATTTTATTTTCGGGTTAGATTAATTTTTTTGTAAAACGTCCTCATTTTATGTAAATGAAAATTCGAAGATGAAAATTTTATCGTTATTCATTTAATTAATTCAAGTTAATAATTTTATTATTGAATAAAAAAATTGTACAAAGCACAGTTAACTTGTTCGTTTTTGTATAAATACTCAAAAACCAAGTAATAATGACTCATTCTCAAATTTGGAGCTACAGTGGCAACACCTCCTGAATATAAAAAATACATTGCGAATAATAGACACAAAACTTCCTCGCAATGGACGAAAATGCTTACTTAAATAGCTCTATGCCAGACACGTTTTCTGCGAATCTTTCCGAATTTTATCCTAAATCGAATAACTTATTAAGATATGGAATTAAAAAAAATTTCCAATCATATAATATTTTCTATACCAAGAAGCTACCATGTTCTCCTTCAACAGCCAAATCCATTTTAACAAGAATTACATTCACTGGTATGAAACTACAACGTACATCTACGTACAAAATTTTATAAAAATCGGATGAATAGTTCAAAATATATATCGGCATTTATGTGAATATTATCGACCATATTTCCTTAAATAGCTATATCTCTGGAACGGCTCAATCAATTGACTTACAATTTGGATATGAAGTAAAAAAAGGTCGAAGATACAGAAAGAACAGGTTTGTTCACTTTTTTGTTCTCAAGAAAAAATTAATACTAATTCACTAGATTTTACAATAGGCAATATAAAAGTTGCACCACAAAAACGGTAAAGTAAACTGGTGCATACGCGAAGTGCTTTAAAATGAATCAATGTAACAAAAAATACTCTTACAATATGCTCCAATTTGTATGCATTGGTTGGTTCGTTCGTTATTGTTTTGTTCAACAGTACTTCTTTAATCTAAAATGTTAATCAGATGTTTATATTTTTAGTTGTCAACGTGTCCGATGAATGTTGTTTAAAAATTCTATTAATTATTAATTTTTGTAGGAAATTATCGCATAAAAGAATTCAGAATTCATAACATAAATGGAATTTCAATCACACCACCACCAAGTGTGATCAAGACTATCTCATATATACATTAAATATTTAATCATTTATTTTTCTACAAAAACAAAAATGTAATTTAAAAGATGAACATTCAGCACTCAAAAATAGATTTAAAAAAAATAAAACTGTAGGTACTAGGAAGATAAGAAACATCCAATTTATACAAGTTCAATTATATAAGTTGTTTGCGAATACTGAACGTTTGCATAGCATCATTTCAGGTATGTGTTCTCAAACAATTTATTACAAAAATACTGGGCCAATAAATATATTTATATTGTTAAACACCATATTAGAGTAACTGTACAAAGTGCACACCGTAATTGTGAATGTACAGTTTTCAGTAACTGTACAATGTTTCCATGTTTCTTTGTCACCTGGTACATTCTTAGGTCTCCGTGTGTCAATAAATGTAAAATAAATGGCATCCGATTCTTAGTAGCAATTTAATAAATGAAAAAATAATCATAGTTGACAATAAATTTCGATTTTTTCCCCAATTTCTTAGTGCAAACCGTCACCAAATTAGCAACGACTAACATCTCCACAGAGAATCATTACAACTAGCTAATTCATACTGATGATGACTACTTTGTAGTCGAAATACGTATTTATAAAATACAAAATAATTTGATCTAGAAAATCGGGGCACAAAACGAAATTTATTCGAAAAATCCTAGAGTTCTCATTAATAATTATAAAAAAAATAGTTTACTATATATGAACTAAGATATGGTCATATATGAACTCAGATACGATGTATGTTTATAAATGAACTCAGATATGATCATGTATGATAATATATTATCTTGATTTTACCATGTCAGTTCATGTATGACCATACATGTTGTCATGGCTTCATATATGGTCAGTCATATATGCTCAATTCTACACTTGCTTACACGAGAACTTGCTGTTTTATGATCATACATGATCATATATATGAACTCATATGATCATATATATGAGCTCATATGATCATATATATGAGCTCATATGATCATATATATGGGCACATATGATCATATATATGAGCTCATATGATCGTTTGTGTTGATGTATGACCACATATGATTTAGATATGAATTTATAAGTTCATATACGATCATATATCATTTCATATATGGCGTCATTTATAAAAAGTTCTAGCAAATATGAACTCAGATGCGCTCAAACATGTTCATAAATGAACTCAGCTATGATTATGTATGATAATATATATTTTTTATTTAACCATGTCAGTTCGTATATAACCATGTAGGTTCTCATATATGGCTTGATATATGGCCGTAGATGATCATATCTACAGTTACTTAAACGAAAATAAGCTATTTTATGGTCATATATGTGTATGAGCTCAAATATAAGCATTTGTATATATTTCGAGTTTTTGCCCCAATTTCCTAAATCAAATTATTTTGTATTTTTATAAAAACGTATTTCGACTACAAATTAGTCATCATCAATTTGAATTAACTAGTCGTAATGATTCTTTGAAGATATGTTACTCGTTGCTAATTTGGTAATGGTTTTCACAAACATATTTTGGTTTGTGCGTAATTTATATTTTCCAAGTATCTATCAAATTGCTACGTCAAACAATCGGCAATGATATGGACATATTCGACCACGTAATTCTGACAGTTCAACATTTTCAAAATAAAAATTGAACTTGCGAAGCTAAAAGTGAATTATGAAAATAATTTTAATTACAAATTTAGTTTTATTTCTAATTGTTCATCTTTAATTTTGAAATATTTATTATTTTTGAATATAGATGCTTTCATATGCATCTAGTTCGGTTGGGTTGGGTATTGATATTAAAAGTTTTAAATTAGATTTGTCGATTGAAACGCTAGCGACTGTTCATTGTTAATTTTGTCCTTTGGATCTCCAAGTTGGTGCTTCAATTTGGATCTACTAGTGAGAGCTATATAAAAAAATCGAAATTTATTCCAAAAATCTAAGAGTGCTCTTTAATATTATTCATAATAATCATTTGTGTTCATGTATAGCTACATATGAACTAGATAAGAGTTTATAAATAAATGTATGATCATACATGACTTCATATATGCCGTCATATATCAACACACATAATCATATATAATCCTACTTACATGAGAAAATGTTCAGATGAACAGTCATGTGTTCATTTATGATAATGATCATATATGAGGCTTGATAAAGTATAGTCATATATTATCTCGTATGACCATGATATAGGTATGATCACACGTGGTCATATCTACATCCATCTTTGTGATAAAAATACCAAGATTTAATCATATTTGTTCATATATTACCTCAGATATGATCATGCCAGATTATATATGATCTCATATATGGCGTCATATATAAGTACTATAGTGTAGGTCTAGACACCATTTTTTTAGCAACACTTCAGAAAAGACGTGTGGATTAATTTTAAAAAAATATTTAATAGAGAAATTAACAATCATATTTATTGATTATAAATAATTTACAATCAATAATAAGATTATCATTAAACCTAAAATAAGATCTCTACTTATGTAGTAAGGTGCATCGATAATATTTGTTTAATCCTGTTTATTGAATGTTTAAATTTTGATATATAAATAAACGATTTTAATTAAGTCAAAATAACCTATTACTAAAATGAAATTATATTTAATTGCAGTAATTGTAAATGTATTTGCACTGGGCATTGTTCAGGTAAGATAAAAAATTTTTGTAAAATGTTTCTATTTTGATTATACTATATAAAACTCGAAGTTGGAAATTTTTAAAAATTTTAATGGTGCGATAATTGATCCATAAAGTTCATAATTTGTTTAAAATCTAAGATAACAAACAAATTTATTGTTTTTCTCACATGTACCATTTTGTATTTAATAAAAAAATATTAAATATTTCATTTTTCAGAGCTACAGTATTTAAAGTGCGTTTAGGATCAATTTACTATTCGGGTAGTTATGAACATACACAAGAAATTAATTCAGGTTTTGCAATTCATCATCCAGAGTATAATCCCCATAATTACTATAACAATATTGGACTCATTCAATTATCAAGTAGAGCAAGGATAAATAGTAAGTTATTAATTCTATTAAAAAATTCAAATAATTTTTCCTTTATGCTTTATATAAACACATCTATTTACTTTTCCAGGATATGTACAGCCAATTAATCTTGCTTCACATTTTACATCACCTGGAACCGGCTTAACTGTTAGTGGATTTGGAGCACAATCAACTGGAGGTATGATAAATTTAAAAAATTTTAAGCATTTCTAATTAATTCACAAAAAAAACTACGAATAGTATGCTACCGTTTCGAAAGTTTAGTTGTTGTTGTTTTGACTTTTTTCTTGCTGGAACTATTTTACTGGAAAAAATTCAATTGCCTCTACAAAATTTGAAGTTTGTCTTTTCGAAGAATAAAGGAATTCAATAATATAAATACATTATTTCTAGCGTACTCCATATCTAAATTTTTGTGGCATGGACGACGTGTTCATGAAATGTAGAAATTAATTTGATAAGCAGGACCTCGATAGTACATTTGGGTAGCTTAGTGCTATAAGAAGCCTCATTCCCAGACACTTGATTATAAAACAGTGCTAAACTTAATTACAAACCCGTTATAGTTTTAAAATATTATTTTTAAATTTTTTTTTATTAGGCTACATTAATACAGTATTATATCACGTGTCAGTTGTATCAATTACAAATCGAAGATGTGAAGAAGTTTATGGCGGCAGTTATATGCCAGATTCTATTATTTGCACATTAGGAATTGGCGTAGAAGGCATATGCACGGTATGTAATGTTTGCTATTATAAGAAGTTAATTTCTGTTAAATTTACTGTTATTGTCTATAGCCTATCTTTTCATTGAGGAAAATTTAGGATCACAATAACCATAATTAGGACATCTTATTCATATTTATAAATACCAGAAGCATTTCGCTTTCATATAAAATCGTTGTAATAAAATTACTTTCTTAAATTGTCCTTAGCGATTCCCAATCGAATAAAAATTGTTTTTAGATGTAATTAGACAAGGATTGTATTAAAAAATATTCAGAAAAAAAGAAGGTAAAAAGTTTGCACAAAACATCCCTGATAAAAAATTCCTATTAAATTTCTGTAGAATTGATGAACAGGACTCAATAGTATTGAATAAGAAATGATTTCCTATTCAATCATATTCAGAATTTAGAAGCGGTGATTTCCGTTTCAATTCTATTAGTTTCCTATTCATTCCTATTTCCTATTTTCCTATTTCTATAGGATTGGATAGGACATCACAAGCACATTTGAATTGACCTTGTGTGAAAGTATATGGATAGTGTGAAGTAACCTTTATACGAATTTTCAAGCATTTATTTTAAGATCTTGTTTATTTATTCTAGAGTGATGAAGGTAGTCCACTAATTCATTACCATGATGGACACCCAATTCATGTTGGAGTAGTTAGTTTTCGATCATCTTTAGGCTGTGAAAAAGGACATCCATCCGGATACACACGAACAGCATCTTTCCGAACATGGATTCGTCATATAACTGGTGTATAAATTGTTGTGTAATGAGATTTGAATTTTAAATAAACAAATAATTAAAATTATGTGTACTTAATTAATTAGCCATCTATCAAATTGTTTTTAGAGTAGCAAAATTGATCAAGAGAGTCCGAGAAATAATTTTAAGTATGTAAATAAAACAAAAACGAAATAAGTCACAAGTGATCGGTAAAACAGTAATAAATTCACAAAATCACGTGCATACTAAGAACTTCAATCAAAGGAAATAAACTCATGCAATTGGTGTGAAAGAACTGAGTCTACATACTGTTAAAATAAATCGGGTGTTCGGGTACCGCACTTAAGGTACTGATACTATAGTTCCAAATTTCAGGTCTTTCGAATTATTTCCTGAAGAGTCCTTTCAAATCCTTCGTTCACGATTGAAAACAGTCTATCAAATTAATCTATTGTTAACAACAAATTTGTTTGATTGAAATAATTGAAGATAGGAACTAAGAGAGTTAAGTGTAATTGTTAATTGTTACTCAACATACGATTGAATATCTATGTATAAACTATTTTTAATCGTTGGCATTAAGTAAATATTTTTGCGCCAATCAGCAAATTGTTCAATTACATTCATTGAATCAAATGTTTCGATTTGGCTCATCCACGAACCTAAACACACTTTTTATGTTAAAAATACATCACCAAAATTTCAGCTCACTATCTCTTTTTGTTTTTGGGCTATCGTAATAATGGACCTTTATGTAAGTTCATCATATTCTTCTCATATTTTTGAATGTAGATGCTTTCATATGCATCTAGTTCGGTTGGGTTGGAAATCTATTTCAAAAGTTTTAGATTAGATTTGTCGATTTTATGATTAATTTCAAAAAACGCTAGCGACTGTTCATTGTTAATTTTGTCCTTTGGATCTCCAAGTTGGTGCTTCAATTTGGATCTGCTAGTGAGACCTATATAAAAAATCGAAATATTCGAAAAATCCAAGAGTTCTCTTTAATATTATTCATAATAATCATTTGTGT
Source organism: Chrysopa pallens (assembly GCA_020423425.1). NCBI lineage: Eukaryota > Metazoa > Arthropoda > Insecta > Neuroptera > Chrysopidae > Chrysopa > Chrysopa pallens. The sequence goes on from JAEMTY010000037.1 coordinate 78,703, forward strand.
TCTTGTATGGTCACATATGAATTAGATATGAGTTTATAAATTAATGTATGATCATAGATGACTTCATATATGGCGTCATATATCAACATACATAATCATATATAATCCTACTGACATGAGAAAATGCTCAGATACGGTCATATATGTGCATATATGATAATGATCATGCACGAGGGATGATGATGTATAGTCATATATGATCTCGTATGACCTTGATATAGATACGTTCACACGTGGTCATATCAACATCCATGATTGTGATAAAAATACCAACATTTAATCATATCTGTTCATATATTAGCTCAGATATGATCATGTCTGAATGTATATGATCATATATGATCTCATATATGGCGTCATATATAAGTATATATTACCATATCTACATTTTTTTTTGCAAAAAATATGCAGTACTTTAGTATAAGTCTAGACACCATTTTTTTACCAACACTTCAGATACACGTGCGGATTAATTAAAAAAATATTTAATAGAGAAATTAACAATTATATTTATTGATTATAAATAATTTACAATCAATAATAAGATTATCATTAAACCTAAAATAAGATCTCTACTTATGTAGTAAGGTGCATCGATAATATTTGTTTAATCCTGTTTATTGAATGTTTAAATTTTGATATATAAATAAACGATTTTAATTAAGTCAAAATAACCTATTACTAAAATGAAATTATATTTAATTGCAGTAATTGTAAATATATTTGCCCTGGGCATTGTTCAGGTAAGATTTAATTATTTGTAAAATGTTCCTATTTTGATTATACTATATAAAACCCGAAGTTGGAAATTTTATCGTAAATTTTTTTAATTGATTCACGAAGTTAATGATTTCTTTAAAAATTACGTTTTTAAACGCTTACTTTAACATGATTTCACTCGGTTTTTTTCTGCGTAACACAGTATTTAATTTTTTTCGGAATATATAAATATATACTGGTTAGGGTCTGACTTGAAGGTTCAAATCTAATATAACACTAATTTTTACATTTATTTTAGGGTAGAATTTTATATTTATTTTTTATTTTTATTTTAGGGTACAAAAGCTGTCACAAACTTAGAACAATTACAACAATTAGGTATAAAAAAAATTTATTACCTTAATCAATATGCAAGGTGCATATATATATATATATATGCAAGGTGCATATATATATATATATATATATATATATATATATATATATATATATATATATATATATATATATATATATATATATTTTCCTACTGAAGGTATAAATGCATCTTTCCAAGAAGTTGTTAAACAAAAAAAATTCTTTAATGAAACAGTGAAAAAAACATCTATGACTTTTCACGATAAAGTTAATATTTTTTAAGATACAATTTTTTTATTTATTTAAAAAAACCACGAATTTGGATACTTTGGGAACATAAAATATTTTTATTTATACATTACAGTCAATAATAATACCCTTAACGAAAATTAAAAAATGTCACAATACCTGCTTATTAATTTTTTTAATGTATGCAACGTGTGAGTCATAAAGAGACAGTGATAATTAAAGTTTAGTGACGAATACTGTGTAATAAATAATTAAACAACAGGTATAAATATTTTATAAAGAAAAAAAAAAATGTTTATTATATTTTATTACTTTTCTTTATATATTTTTAATGGAACAAAAGTAACCAAATTCGTAGATATTCCTACTAGACATATACATAAGTTACTTTTATCTGCAACCAGATTTTTTTTATCTAAAGTATACCATCTTATCTAGAACACCTAGGTAAAATTTATTTAACTTCTAATTCCCAAGGTTATAAAGATAGCGGATATCTTTGAGTTCAACATCAAAAATAAAAATACATTCTTTAAAGGTTTAGAAGGTCGAATCATTGGAGGAAAACCAGCTGTACTCGGACAATTTCCTTGGCAAGCATTAATCAGTTCACCATCGGTCAGTAATTATTTCTACTGCGGAGGTGCCTTGATCAGTGAACACTGGGTTTTAACATCAGCATATTGCGTCAAACAGTAAGTTTCATGTCGTTAATGATGGTCTCGATGATCTCGTGAGGGCCGCTTCTTTTATTAATAATTTTTTTTTTTAATTCTAAAAAAGCAAAAAATTTAAATTTTCCATGATTCGGCGATATTTCCAAATTTACCTACGACCGGTTTTTGCAAATCCGCCACTAATTGTTATAATATTCTGACCATTTATGACAGTTCGTGATGTGATTACGTTCGCTATTGTTCAAAATATGGTATGATAGCTCTAATCGGGCTTAATTTAACTGAAGAGCACGTTATCAGATTTTGATGAAATTTGATAATTTTTGAAACTAATTGGATTGTCAGAAGCTGTGTAATAATAAAATTATTGTTTCTCGCGCATATATTATTTTAAATTTAATTACTTCGTTTTCCAGAGCTACAGTATTTAAAGTACGCTTAGGATCAATTTACTATAATGGTAATTATGAACATACACAAGAAATTAATTCAGGTTTAACAATTCATCATCCAGAGTACAATCCACATAATTACCATAACAATATTGGACTCATTAAATTATCAAGAAGAGTATGGATAAATAGTAAGTAATTAATTCTATCAAAAAAAATGATGAAACAATTTTTGTTTTGTGCTATATAAAAACACATCTATTTATAATTCTAGAATATGTACAGCCAATTAAGCTTGCTTCACAATTTACTCCACCTGGAACAAACTTAACTGTTAGTGGATTTGGAGCACAATCAACTGGAGGTATGCTGACTTTTATAAATTTTAATTATTTCTATGAAGTTCACAAAAAACTAAGATGAATATCCTGCCGTTTCGATTTTATATTGTTTTAACTTTACTTCTGTAATTATAAAGTATCTTACTGGAAAAAATATCAATTTTTGAAGTTTATCTACGAATAAACAATCCTCGAAAAATAAAGGAATTCAATAATATAAATCCATTATTTTGAGTGTACGCCATATTTAAATGTTTATAACATGGACATGTTCTTGAAATATAGAATTAATTTCGTTAATAGCTTCATTGTTTAATTACTATGAATCTTAAGACCTAGCACTATCGGACAGTCCTATAAGAAAATCTGATCATACATCAGACAAATATCTTAAAAAAGCTCATATCATCGGATATCATCGGATACGTACAACGAACCACAATGAACCAATGAACTTTCAAAGATTTTAAATTTATGAATTACTTTTTTAACTAGCAGATGGCCTACATCAGACAACATCATAAGATTTTCTATTCAGAAATTCTGATACTACTTCAAACAGCATTATATATACGCGCACATCATTAGATTTTCTGATCAGAAAATACATGTTATTTAGTTACATCAGATTTTGTAATCAGAAAATCTGATGGTGTGGCCCTAAATCAAGACCTCGATAGTTAATTTGGCTGTATTGTCGACTGTAATTTACACAGTCTACATAAGTTGAGAGTTCGATTCCCGCAGCCACCAAAAATTATTTGCTTAAGGCTATAAAAAGCCTCATTCCAAGGCAATTGATCTCCTTTACTTTTAGTAAGACAAAAAAATCTGTAACAAGGTGAAATAATGTTAAATTTGTACGTTATACTTTTTAAATTTTATCTATAATTTTTTTTCATTAGGTTACATCAATACAGTATTATATCACGTGTCAGTGTTATCAATAACAAATCAAAAATGCGAGGAAGCTTATGGTGGCAGTTTCATGCCAGATTCTGTTATTTGCACATTAGGAATGGGCGTAGAAGGCATATGCACGGTATGTAATGTTTGCTATTATAAGAAGTTAATTTCTTGTAAGTTTACTGTTATTGTCCATAGGCAATCTTATCATTGAGGAAAATTTAGGATCACAATAACCATATTTAGGACATTACATTCATATAAATAACATAAATACCGAGAAGCATTTCGCTTTCATATAAAATCGTATTAATTAAATTACTTTCCAAAATTTTCCTCTGTCAGACCCAATCGAATAAAAATTCTTTTAGTTATAATTAGAAAAAAAATTCCCGCCTGCACAAAACATCCCTGATAAAAAAGTCCTATTCAATTTCTGTAGGATTAATCAATAGGAATCAATAGAATTAAATAGAAAATTTCATTGAAAAGGAAATGATTTCCTATTTAATCCGATTCCTTATTCAGAATAGGGTTGAATAAGAGAAGATTGCCGTTTCAATCCTATTAATTTCCTATTCCTTCCTATTCAAATTCTATAGGAATTTTGTATCAAGGATACTACACGGGCACATTTGAATTGACCTTGTGTGAAAGTATATGGATTAACCTGTATACGAATTTTTAGAAGTTGTTTATTTATTTTAGAGTGATGAAGGTGGTCCACTTATTCATTACCATCATGAACATCCAATTCATGTTGGAGTCGTTAGTTTTCGATCATCTGCAGGTTGTGAAAAAGGACATCCATCCGGATACACACGAACAGCATCTTTCCGAACATGGATTCATCATATAACTGGTGTATAAATGTATGTGTAACGATATTTGAATTTTAAATAAACAAATAATTGAAATATTTTGTACTTACTTAATAAACCATCTATCAAATTGTTTTTAATGTAGCAAAATTAATCAAGGGGGTCCGAGAAATAATTTTAAGTATGTAAATAGTCAACAAGGATCGGTAAAACAGTAATAAATTCATAAAATCACAAAATCACTATTAACTTCAATCAAAGAAAATAAACTCATGCAATTTGGGTGAACGAACTGAGTCGACATACTGTTGAAATAATTCGGGTGTTTGGGTACCGCACTTAAGGTACTGATACTATAGTTCCAAATTTCAGGTCTTTCGAATTATTTCCTGAAGGGTCCTTTCAAATCCTTCGTTCACGATTGAAAACAATCTATTAAATTAATATATTGTTAACAACAAATTTGTTTAGTTGAAATAATTGAAGATAGGAGTTAATTGTTTATATACTCAACATATGGTTGAATATCTATGTATAAACTATTTTTAATCATTGGCATTAAGTGATTATTTTTGCACCAATCAGCAAATTATTCAATTACACTATAATTCGTTTTATTCTCCAAATCATGTAAATTATTGTAAAATAATATTACAGAGGTGTCATCTACTTTCAACAATAATTTCTCATGGAAAATATAAGACGGAAGGTCATTTATGTATATCAAACAGTGCAATAGCTCAAGATTTGAGGCCTGTGGAACTCCAAGGTTGACACAGAGTGGGTTTAAAGTATGATAATAATATGCATTGTTGTTGTCCATATGTGTTCATTAACCAAATTTGAGCTTAAATTGTGGCAAATCCTAACATGCGAAAAAATGTTTCAAAAAAATGATATTTTTTGTATTTGAACTTTTCTGCTATCTTTAATAGTTTAAAAGTTGGATCAATGATCCATTGAATCAAATGAACCGATTTGGCTCATCCACGAATTTAAAATAACTTTTTATGTTTAAAATACATGACCCAAAATTCAGCTCACTATCCCTTTTTGTTTATGAATTATTTTCTATGAACACATATACAAAATTTTGTTTGTCCAGTCAATATAAAAATTAATATAATCTGACATATTTTATATAATAATACAAAAAAAAGGACTCAAAAGGACTCAAAAGTAAAAAATTATGTTAAATTAAATAAATACTTTTTTTTACATTAATTAATTTTTAACAGATTTCCAAAAGAGCAGGTTGTCAATTCAATCCATACGATTGCATTTTTGGAATTTTACAATATTCATGTAGTTTGGTCTATATGGCCTTCTAAATAAGTATACCAAATTTTATAAATGTAAGTATATATGCCTGTATCCACAGAAATTAAGAGTCGTTTTTCAATAATCCTGTTTTTAATAAATTAAATGTCTTTTATCTTAGGGAACAGTTTAAATTTCATCAAAATCGATCAAGATAAGAACTGTCTATTACATAAAATAATTTTTCAATCACACCACAATATGTGACTCATAAATACTTAAAATATTTAATTTCTTTTTTTTTTTTACAAAACAAAGTAAATAAAAAGATTAACATTAACCTAGGTAAGCACTTAAAATTGGATAAAAAGATAATCTAAAATTTTAGGTACTAGGAAGATAAGAAACTTGCAATTTATACAAAACTCAATTACATCAGATGTTTGGGAACTGCATGACACCATTTGAAGTATATAGTCTCTAGCAATACAAAAATACTGGGCCATAAACATATTTAATTTGCTATAAGGTCAGGTGGTGTAAAAATGAGACATAATAAATTTTCGGTAAAAATGAAACAGTTATGTATTTTATATTATAGCTAATATTTGGTATGTTCTAAGTGACTAATTGATATTAATACTCTTTCAGGGGTTGTATACAGTTAGACATTTATTTTTCGAAAACTTTTAAATTTATTGATCTAAAAATTTGTACACATATTATGATATCTTTTAACTGTATTTATAACTTAGTATTAGTAAAACTATTTATTTGGAAAGGAGCTACAGCTGATCTCCGGTAGCTCCTCACAAAAAAAGACGTTTTTCTAGTAATGTTAAATCTAGTAATTAATCGAAGGAATAAGCAAAATTAATTTAACAAAATTGCGGTTTCTCAAAAAAAAAAAACCGGTGTTCCAAACTCTTCAAATTTCTATGGAGGAACTACCAGAATTTCTATGAAACTAGTGTTTGATTGACTTGCTACATTCCCAGTTCTTCTTATATGTCAATAAACGTCAAATAAACCATAAACTTCATTCAACTTCAAAGTAATAGAACAGCATTCGATTGAAAGATCTTAGTTGGCATTTAATAAATCATTGGCATTTTAAATATCTCGATAATGAATTAAACGGTTATCATTTCGATATACCTAACGAATAGATACCCATCCTTCATCAGAATGATTTGTTGCAGGCTTTCTTCGTTTCGAAGATTTTTATCAAAATAAGGCATTATGCTATTTGGGTATCATCGCAACAATTAATTTATGTGGTGGCTGTGTACATTACAGTCGTCAACAAAGTTAACTGAGCTACCGAAGTCAACAATATTCTCGCCCAAGAAAAAGTCTTTAACTATCCTTGTGAAAACTTTTTTTGGCACTAGTATATCAGATAATTTATTATAGATAAGGCTTAAGCTAGGTGCTATAGTTTGTAAATTGGCTTGTATTATTATTATGATTTTAATAAATAATTATCAATTTGAATTTGAATTTTTCTGACTTTAAACGAACACGGTTACTTGCAGAAAGCAAAGAAAGAATCGCGCTAAAAATACCTTTAGAATATGTATAGACAATCTTTTATACTTCTGAATACAAGTTTGGATTAATAAAATATTAAATACAGAAACAATCATATTTATTGATTGTAAATAATTTTCAATCAATAATAAGATTATCAATAAACAGAAAATAAGATCTATGCTTAGGTTTATTTAATCTTGTTTATTGAATGTTTAAATTTTCATATATAAATAAATAATCGATTTTGATTCAATTTATTATATTTATTATTAAAATGAAATTCTTTTTAATTGCCGTAATTGTAAATATATTTGCCCTGGGTATTGTTCAGGTAAGATTTTTTTTATTTTTTGTATAATGCTCTTATTTTGTTTACCAAAATCCGAAGTTGGAAACCTTATCGTTTTTTAATTAACATCACATGCATTTATCAATTAATCTAATACAATCATTCAAACTAAT